>ML679582.1:44429-62552 GCA_007922305.1 Dermatemys mawii
TAGGTGTCTCGGGATAGATGGATAGATAGATAGATAGAGGGGGTGTTAGATAGATAGATAGATAGATAGATAGATAGATAGAGGGGTGTCTCGGGGTAGATGGATAGATAGATAGATCGATTCTGCACCCAGCACTCATGGCTTCCCCCATGTGGCAGCTGGCAGTACTGCAGCACAGCACTGGGCGGGTCCCACAGGCTCTCCAGAAGGATCCAGCCCATTGTTCCCGCCTACGGAGTCTCTGAGCAGCCAATGAGCAGGAGGCACCACCCATGCTGAAAGGGGCTGGGGATGAAATATTGATACAGGGTGCCAAGTGGGCATGTCCTTTGTGCCATTGGCTGGCCCCCCAGAGGCGGATAGTACAAAAGCCTGACAATCCAGATGAGGTTTCATCCAGATGGCCCTGTTGAGGTAAGTCCAGTCACATGGTTAGAACATGGGGGTGCTACGCACCAGGGTTCCTGGGTTCTATCCCTGGCTCTGGAAGGGGAGTGAGATCAAATGGATAGAGCAGGAGGGGCTGGGAGCCAGGACTCCTGGGTTCTATCCCCAACTCTGGGAAAGGAGAGAGGTCTAGTGGTCAGATTAGGGAGGGGATGGGAGCCACGACTCTTGGGCTCTGGGAGGGGAGTGGGGGCTAGTGGTTAGAGGGGGGGCTGTCAGTCTATTTATAGCCCTTTCTTTTCCAATTCCCATTTCTTATTTTCTCTTGTTTGTTGCAGAAATGGGGCCCATCCGGACACTACTGCTCTGGGCCTGGCTCGCTCTCCTCTGTGGTGAGTTGAACTGTGGCATAGGTGCTGTATATGGGGTGAGAGTAGGGGCTCATGCTATATGCAGGAGGGCCTGTGCTCTATTTCTTGGGGGGAGGACCTGTGTATATGGGTTGTGTCATGTGCTGGTGGGAATGAGCTACCAAATTAATGGTCATGAAAACTGTCATGGACTGTGAAATGTGGTTTCCCCCCTGAAATCTGGCTATTATAGGAGGGTCGCAGTATTGCCACCCTTATTTCTGTGCTGCCTTCAGACCTGGGCAGCTGAAGAGCAGCGGCAGCTGTTAGCCAGGCACCCAGCTCTGAAGGGAGTGCTGCTGCCAGCAGCAGTGCAGAAGTGAGGGTGTCATGATATGGGGGCATTGTCACTTTTTGGGGGGGGCAGGGCTGGCCTTATGGGTGGGTGAGGTGGGCAGCTGCCCAGGGCACCATGGATGGCGGATGCACTGGTATCACCCCCACACACACATTCACACACAGCCAGCCTAAGTCTCCTTTAACCCCTGAGTGATGGGGCCAGAGCCAGGGGAGGGGCAGGGCTGGGGGCACCCCAGCCTGGAACTCCTACTGAACTCCAGCTGCTAGTCCCCGCCAGGCTGAAGAGGGATGGGACTTCCTCTTCCCCTGCATGGGCCACTCCAGGGCCAGGTCAGACCCACCTCCGGGAACCTCCGCTGGCTGCAGGAAGTTCCGTGGCTGTTGCTGGCGGCGGTGCAGAAGTAAGGGCTGCAATACTATAGCATGTCACTCTCACTTCTGAGCTGCAGCTGGCGGTGGTGCTGCCTTCAGAGCTGGGCTTCCAGCCAGCAGCTGCCACTTTCCCATTGCCCAACTCTGAAGGCAGCACCAGCGTGGCAATACTGCAACCTCCCTCCAATAGTCTTGCGACCCCCAAACCTCCATAGCCTCTTTTGGATCAGGACCCCCAAGATACAACATCGAGACATTTCAGTCTGAAAGATCTAAAACTGTGACATTTCAGATTCTTAAAATTCTGACCATGAAATTTACTAAAATGGAATGTGAATTTGTTAGGGCCCTCACTGTGAGGGATTTGTTATATACAGGAGAGGGAGGTGGTGTCAGGTGCTGTCGACCTGCAGGGAGAAGATCTGTGTACACAGGGGAAAACATGCTGTGTGCTTGGGGGAAATGTGCTGAATACAGGAGGGGGTCAAGTGTTGTATACCTGGTGGGAGGATCGGTGTACATTGGGGGCCATACCTTGTGCTTGGGGATGTGCTGTATACAAGAGGGGGAGAAGGTGGTATATATGGGGGGATGCTCCCTGCTCTCACAATTCATCAGTATAAGGGGAGAGCCACAGAACCCCCTCACCTGCCATGACACAGCTCCCCTCTACCCTCTGCCTCTCTCCCCAGCATGTCCCCCCAACCAAGACACCCTTTCTTCCTGCTCAGCCACCCTCTTTCCCCCTTAACACCTCTGCACCCTCCTCAGCCTCCCTCTTGTCCCCCAGATTTATCTGCTCCCCCCTCAGCCTCCCTTCTGCCCCATCCCCTCCTTCCCCCTCAGCTGCCCTCCTGCCCCTATCCCACTCCGCCTCCCTTCTGCCCCCCACATCCCCCTGCTCCCCTCTCAGCTTCCCTCCTTCCCCCTACATCCTCCTGCTTCCCCCTCAGCCTCCCTCCTACCTCCACATTCCCCTGGCCCCCATATCTCCCAACTTTCCTGCTCTCCCATAGAGAAAGAGGACCAAAAAATGCCACTATAGTGGTATCTCCCAACATCTTCATAAATGATCTGGAAAAAGGAGTAAACAGTGAGGTGGCCAAGTCGGAGGATGATGCAAAATTACTCAAGATAGTTGAGTCCAAAGCAGACTGTGAAGAGCTTCAAAGGGATCTCACAGAACTGGGTGACTAGACAACAAAATGACAGATGAAATTCAGTGTTGATAAATGCAAAGTGATGCACATTGGAAAACATTATCCCAACTGTACAGATAAAATGATAAAATGTACAGTCTAAATTAGCGGTTACCACTCAAGAAAGAGATCTTGGAGTCATTGTGGATAGTTCTCTGAAAACATCCACTCAATGTGCAGCAGCAGTCAAAAGAACTAACAGCATGTTAGGAAGAAAAGGACAGTAAATATAATGCCACTATCTAAATCCATTGTACACCCACACCTGGAATTCTCTGTGGAGTTCTGGTCACCCCATCTCAGAAAAGATATATTAGAAATCGAATTGGAAAAAGGACAGAGAAGGGCAGCAGAAATGATGAGACGTTTGGAACAGCTTCCATATGAAGAGAGATTAGTAAGACTGGGACTTTTCAGCCTGGAAAAGAGACGATTAAGGGGAGACATAATTGAGATCTATAAAATCAGGAATGTTGTGGTGAAAGTAAATAAGGAAGTGTTATTTATTTGCCTCTTCATGTAATACAAGAACCAGGGGTCACCTGATGAAATTACTGGGCAGCAGGTTTAAAACAAACAAAAGGAAGTATTTCTTCACACAATGCACAATCGGTTGAGGGGGGAGCAAAGGGATGCAACCTAGGCAGCAGTGACCATGAGATGATTGAGTTCAGGATCCTGAAAAAAAGGAAAAAAGGAGAGTAGCAAAATACGGACTCTGGACTCCAGAAAATCAGACTTCGACTCCCTTAGGGAACTGATGGGCAGGATCCCCTGGAAAGCTAATAAGAGAGTGAACGGAGTCCAGAAGAGCTGGCAGTATTTTAAAGAAGCCTTATCGAGGGTGCAGAATCCAAAGTGAAGAAAGAATAGAAAATATGGCAGGCAACCAGCTTGGCTTAACAGTGAAAACTTTGGTGAGCTTAAACTCAAAAAGGAAGCTTACAAGAAGTGGAAGTTTGGACAGATGACTAGGGAAGAGTATAAAAATATTGCTCGAGCACGCAGGGGTGCAATCAGGAAGGCCAAGGCACAATTGGAGTTGCAGCTAGCAAAGGATGGTAAGGGTAACAAGAAGGGTTTCTACACGTATGTTAGCAACAAAAAGAAGGTCAGAGAAAGTGTGGGACACCCACTGATTGGGGGAGGCAATCTAGTGACATATGATGTAGAAAGTACTCAATGCTTTTCCTTGGTCTTCACAGACAAGGTCAGCTCCCAGACTACTGCACTGGGCAGCACAGTATGGGATGGAGGTTAGCACCCCACAGTGGTGAAAGAACAGGTTAAGGACTATTTAGAAATGCTGGACATGCACAAGTCCATGAGTCCAGATCTAATGCATCCAAGGGTGCTGAGCGAGTTGGCTGATGTGATTGCAGAGCCATGCGCCATTATCTATGAAAATTTGTGGCGATCGGGGGAGGTCCTGGAAATTGCAAAAAGGCAAATATAGTGCTCATATTTTTAAAAGGGTAGAAAGAGAACCCGGGGAACTACAGACCATTCAGCCTCACTTCAGTCTCTGGCAAAATCTCGGAGCAGGTCCTCAAGGAATCCATTTTGAAGCACTTGGAGAAGAGGAAGGTGATCAGGAACAGTCAACATAGATGTACCAAAGGCAAGTTGTGCCTGACCAACCTGATGGTCTTCTATGATGAAATAACTGGCTTTGTAGATACGGAAAAAGCATATCTTGACTTTAGCAAGGTTTTTGATATGGTCTCACACAATATTCTTTCCAGCAAGTTAAATAAGTATGGGTAGGATGAATGGACTACAACATGGATAGAAAGCTGGCTAGATTGTCAGGCTCCCCAGGTAGTGATCAACAGCTTGATGTCTAGTTGGCAGCCAGTATCAAGAGGGGTGCCCACGGGTCAGTCCTGGGGCTGGTTTTGTTCAACATCTGGATTAATGATCTGGGTGATGGGATGAATTGCACCTTCAGCAAGAAGTAGATACATTGGAGGCTAGGGATAGGGTCCAGACCTATCCAGACCTAGGCAAATTGGAAGACTGAGTCAAAAGAAATCTGATGATGTTCAACAAGGACAAGTGCAGAGACCTGCACTTAGGAAGGAAGAATCCCATGCACTGCTACAGGCTGGGGACCGACTGGCTAAGTGGCAGTTCTGCAGATCCTGGGGATTACAGTGGATGAGAAGCTGGATATGAGTCAGCAATGTGCCTTTGTTGCCAAGAAGTCCAAGGGCATATTGGGCTGTATTAGTAGGAGCATTGCTAGCAGATCAAGGAAAGAGATTATTCCCCTCTATGCGGCACTGATGAGACCACACCTGGAGTACTGCATCCAGTTTTGGGGCCCCTGCTACAGAAGGGATGTGGACAAATTGGAGAGAGTCCAGCGGAGGGCAACAAAAATAATTAGGGGGCTGGGGCACATGATTTATGAGGAGAGGGTGAGGGAACTGGAGTTATCTAGTCTGCAGAAGAGACGAGTGAGGGGGAATCTGCTAGCAGCTTTCAACTATCTGAAGGACGGTTCCAAAGAGGATGGAGCTCGGCTGTTCTCAGTGGTGGCAGATGACAGGGCAAGAAGCAATGGTCTCAAGTTGCAGTGGGGCACGTTTAGTTTGGACATTAGGAAACACTAGTTCACTAGGAGGGCGGTGAAGCACTGGAATGGGTTACCTAGGGAGCTGGTGGAATCTCCATCCATTGACATTTTTAATGTCCAGCTTGACAAAGCCCTGGCTGGGATGATTTAGTTGGGGATTGGTCCTGCTTTGAGCAGAGGATTGGACTAGAACCTCCTGAGGTTTCTTCCAAGCCTGAGGATTAGGAGAGAGCAGGTACAATTTGTTGCCATGGGATGTTGTGGAGGTCAAAAGTATAACTGGGTTCAAAAAAGAATGAGCTAAGTTCCTGGAGGATAGGTCCGTCAATGGCTAGTAGTCAAGAGAATCATGGATGCAACACCATGCTCCAGGTGCTACTTGCCTCGGACTGCCAGAAACTAGGTGGGAGTACAGGATGGATCACTCAACGGTTGCCTGTTCTGTTCATTCCCTCTGAAGCATCTGGTACCGGACACTGTCAGGATGCTGAGCTAGATGGGTCATGGGTCTAATCCAATATGGCTGGTCTTACATCCTCCCTCCCGCACATCCTCCTTTCCCCCTCAGCCTGCCTCTTGCCCTCCATTGCCTCTGGATCTCAGTGGTGGGCCAGCACTCCAGTAAAGACATATCCCATCTGGTGTCAAAGGGAGTGACTCCAGTTTAGAATCATGTGAACCAGTGGTTCTCAACCAGGGATCTACATTAACTCATCTAGATATTTGTCTAATTTTACAACAGACCACAGAAAAAACACTAGCCAAGTCAATACAAACTACAGTTTCGTACAGATAATGACTTGTTTATACTGCTCTCTTTACTATACACTGAAATGGAAGTATAATATTTATATTCCAGTTGGTTTATTTTATAATTAGGGCTCTCAAGAGATTTAAAAAATTAATCAAGATTAATCACATTTAATTGTGCTGTTAGACAACAACAGAATACCATTTATTTAAATATTTTTGGGAGTTTTCTTCATTTTCAAATATATTGATTTCAGTTACAACACAGAATACAAAGTGTACCATGCTCATTTTATATTTATTTTTATTACAAATATCTGTGATGTAAAAACCAAAAGAAATAGTATTTTTCAATTCACCTAACAGAAGTATGGTAGTGCAATCTCTTTATCATGAAAGATGAACTTACAAATGTAGAATTATGTACAAAAAATAATTGCACTCAAAAATAAAACAATGTAAAACTTTAGAGCCTACAAGTCCGCTCAGTCCTACTTCAGCCAATCACTCAGACAAACAAGTTTGGTTACATTTGCAGGAGATAATGCTGCCTGCTTCTGGTTTACAATGCCTATTCTCACCTGACAGTGAGAATAGGCGTTCGCATGGCACTGTTGTAGCAGGCATTGCAAGGTATTTGTATGCCGGATATGTAAAGATTCATATGTCCCTTCAGGGGACATGTGTCCATGCTGCTTATGGGTTGTGCTTGACAACTCCAAAGCAGTGTGGATCAATGCATGTTCATTTTCATCATCTGAGTCAGATGCCACCAGCAGAAGGTTGATTTTATTATTTATTTTGGTGGTTTGAGTGCTGTAGTTTTCCTCATTAGAGTGTTGCTCTTTTAAGAAAGCATTCTCCACACCACGGTCCTCTCAGATTTTGGAAGGCACTTCAGATTCTTAAACCTTCGGTCTAGTGCTGTAGCTATCTTTAGAAATCTCCTATTAGTACCTTCTGCATGTTGTCGAATCTGTAGTTAAAGTGTTCTTGAAACAAACAACATGTGCTAAGTCTTCATCCAAGACCGCTATAACATGAAATATCTGGCAGAATGAAAGTAAAACAGAGCAGGGGACACACAATTCTCCACCAAGAGGTTCATTCACAAATTTCTTTAACGCATATTTTTTTTAACAAGCGTCATCAGCATGAAAGCATGTCCTCTGGAATGGTAGTTGAAGCATGAAGGGGAATATGAATGTTTAGCATATCTGGCACATAAATACCTTGCAACACCAGCTACAACAGTGCCATGTGAATGCCTGTTCTCACTTTCTGGTGATATTGTAAATGAGATGCAAGCAACAATATCTCCCGTAAATGTAAATAAACTTGTTTGTCTGAGCGATTGGCTGAATGAGAAGGACTGAGTGGATTTATAGGCTCTAAAGTTTTATATTGTTTTGTTTGTGAGTACAGTTATGCAACAAAAAAATCTACATTTGTAAGTTGCACTTTCTCAATAAAGAGATCACACTGCAGTACTTGCATGAGGTGAATTGAAAAATACTATTTCTTTTATCACTTTTACAGTGCAAATATTTGGAATCACAAATAATATAATGTGAGCACTGTATACTTATACTCTATATTGTAATTGAAATCAATATACAGTAAAAGCTGTGTTACCTGGCACTTTACCAACTGGAAAGCTCTAGAGACCAGCATTTCTGATATCCATTAAAAGTCTGGTTGGCGCAGGACCCCCTTTCTGCTCTGCATGGCTCCCCAGAAGTGATGACGTGTCTCTGCTGCTCCTAGGTGGAGGGACGGCCATGGGAGGCTGTACGCACTGCCCCCTCCTCGTCCCACCCCAAGTATGATGGATGAATAATTATAAGGTGGATAGAAAGCTGGCTAGATTGTTGGGCTCAACGGGTAGTGATCAATGGCTCCATGTCTAGCTGACAGCCAGTATCAAGCAGAGTGCCCAGGGGTTGGTTCTGGGGCTGGTTTTGTTCAACATCTTTATCAATGATCGGGATGATGGGATGAATTGCACCCTCAGCAAGTTCACAGATGACACTAAGCTCGGGGGCAAGGTAGATACTCTGGAGGGTAGGGATAGGAGGACTGGGCCAAAAGAAATCTGATGAGGTTCAACAAGGACAAGTGCAGAGTCCTGAACTTTGGAAGGAAGAATCCCATGCACCCTACAGGCTGGGGATCAACTGGCTAAGCAGCAGTTTTGCAGAAAAGGACCTGGGGATTACAGTGGATGAGAAGCTGGATATGAGTCAATAGTGCCCTTTTTGTCAATAAGGCTAATGGCATATTGGGCTGTATTAGTAGGAGCATTGCCAGAAGATCAAAGGAAGTGATTATTCCCCTCTATTCGGCACTGGTGAGGTGATAACCGGAGTATTGCATCCAGTTTTGGTCCCCCCACTACAGAAGGGATGTGAACAAATTGGAGAGAATCCAGCAGAAGGCAAGGAAAATGTTCAGGGGGCTGGGGCACATGACTTATGAGGAGAGGCTGAGGGAACTGGGGTTATTTAGTCTGCAGAAGAGAAGAGTGAGGGGGGATTTGATAGCTGCTTTCAACTACCCGAAGAGATGTACCAAAGAGGAAGGAGGTTGGCTGTTCTCAATGGTGGCAGATGACAGAACAAAAAGCAGTGGTCTCAAGTTGCAATGTGGGAGTGTGACGTTCTGCTCTGGTGTTATCCGGAGCAGTGATCTGTTAGACCACTCCAATCGTTGTCTCTCGAGACAGCCTTACGCTGCTTTGCTGTGAGAACCCCCACTTCTGGGCTGTTCACACACAGCCTCTGGCATGTAAGCTGCTCCCAGCTATTTGCAACTGAATGACACTAGCCAATATCTCCATCCCAGAAATAACCCTAGGATCCTCCATCTTGCAGTATCCAATTATACCTGCTAGACACTGCAGGCTTATATAAATTTGTCAATCTAACAAGGAAATTGATATGTACCAGGCTTGTTCTCCCAAGGGGAGTCTCTGTCATGCTTCAACTAAACACACTGTTTCAGGTGGAATAGACAAACAGATTTATTAACTATAAAGACAGATTTAAGTGATTATACATCAAAGCACAACAAGTGAGATTTGGTCAAATGAAATAAAAGCAAAGCGCATTCTAAGCTGATCTTAACACTTTCAATGTCCTTAAAAACTTAAAAGCCTCTCTCCAGAGGTGACAAAGAGTCCTGTGCTGGCTTTTTAAGGTCAGGCTTGACAAAGCCCTGGCTGGGATGATTTAGTTGGGGCTGGTCCTGCTTTGAGGAGCGGGTTGGACTAGAACCTCCTGAGGTTTCTTCCAACGCTAATCTTCTATGATGAGACTCTCTGCAATGGCATGTCGCTGGTCTGTGACTGGTAGCAGCAACGTCTCCAACAGCCAGTGATGGGAGACTAGTTGGGAAGGGCTCTGAATTTACTACAGAGAATTCTTTCCCAGGTGTCTGGCTGGTGGGTCTCAGCCACATGCTCAGGGTCTAACTGATCATCAGATTTGGGGTCAGGAAGGAATTTTCCCCCACATCAGATTGGCAGATATCCTGGGGCGGGGAGGTTGCCTTCCCCTGCAGCATGGGGTCACTTGCTGGTTTAAACTAGTGTAAATGGCAGACTCTTTGTAACTTGAAGTCTTTAAATCAAGTTCTGAGGACTTCAATAACTCAGCCAGAAGTTAGGAGGTTGGTTTCAGGAGTGGGTGGGTGAGGTGCTTTCGACTGCAATGTGCAGGAGGTCAGACTAGATGATCACAATGTCCCTTCTGACCTTAAAGTCTATGAGGCATGGTGGGTGGTGTAATACCTTCCACAGGACCAACTTCTGTTGGTGGATGAGACCTGCTTTTGAGCTTCACAGAGTTCATCTTCAGCTCTGGGAAGCTCAAAATCTTGTATTTGCCCTCACCAGAAGTTGGTGCACTCAAAGATAGCACTTCACCCAGCTTCTCTCTCTCATATCCTGGGACCAATGCTGTCAACAGCACACAGATATCTCTATAGTGGAAACAAGTTTATTTAACAAAGCACAGACATTCAAATGACAGCAAGTAGAAATATTGGAAACAGATGATTACATATACCATAAAAACCTAACACACATTTGAGATCATTTCAGACTTATGTAACTAGACTTACTTATCCTGGTGGATAATCAGCTGAAGCTGGATTCCCAGTGCAACGCTGCGGGCAAAAGTGCTAATGCGATCCTGGGATGTATAAACAGGGGAATCCTGAGCAGGAGCAGAGAGGTTATTTTACTTCTGTATTTAGCTGTGGTGTGATCGCTGCTGGAATCCTGGGTCCAATCCTGGAGCCCACTTTGCAAGAAGGAGGTTGATAAACTGGAGAGGGCTCAGCGAAGAGTCACAAGAATGATTACAGCAGGGGTCGGCAACCTATGGCACACGTGCCAACAGTGGCACACAAGCCAGTTTCCCCTGGCATGCGGCGAAGAGCTCAGCCCACCATCACTCCGGGATTTTTCTGCTGGCCCTTGCGAGCCGGGGTCCCACCACCTGCCCCACTCAGTTCCCGCTGCCAGCTTGGGTTCCCTAAACCCAGGCTAGCAGCGGGAGCTGACTGGGGCAGGTGGCAGGACCCAGCTGGCAGGAGCCTGCAAGGGAAACCCCAAAGCGACGGCGGGCTAAGCGCTGAGCCCGCCCCCGCTCTGGGGTTTCCCCTGCTGTCCCCTTGCCAGCCAGGGTATTGCTGCTTGCCCCACTCAGCGCCCACTGCTAGCCTGGGTTTCCTTCACCCGGGCTGGCAGTGGGCTGAGACCCCAGCTAGCAGGAGCCTGCAGGGGAAACCCCAGAGCAGCGGCGGGCTAAACATTCAGCCCACTGCCACTTTGGGGTTTCTCCTGCAGGCTCCTGCCAGCCTGCTGCCAGCCTGAATTCCCTATACCCGGGCTAGCAGTGGGAGCTGACTGGGGCAGGCAGCAGGATCCCAGCTGGCAGGAGCCTGCGGCGGAAATGCCAAAGCAGGGGTGGGCTGAGCCGCTCAGCCTGCCCCTGCTCTGGGGTTCCCCCTGCTGGCCCCTTGCCAGCCGGGGTCCCTGCCTGCCCCATTCAGAGCCTTCAACCAGGCTGACAGCAGGCTGAGACTCCGGCTGGCAGTAGCCTGTGGGGAAAACCCCAAAGCGGGCGGACCGACCCCCTCAGCTCCTTCCCGTCTGCCCAAAGCCCCGCCCCTTCCAGACTGGCACACGAAGCCCTGAGGAAATGCAGACTTGGCACGCCACCTCTCTGAAAGGTTGCCAACCTCTGGATTAAAGGATTAGGAAATATGTATTATAGTGATAGACTCAAAGAGCTCAATCCATTTCGCTTAACACAGAGAAAGTTAAGGGTGGTTTGATTGCCATCTATAAGCACCTACCTGGGAAACAAATATTTAATAATGGGCTCTTCAATCTAGCAGAGAAAGGTCTGACACGATCCGGTGGCTGGAAGCTGAAGCTAAATAGATTCAGACTGGAAAACAGGGTAAATTCTTGACAGTTAGAATAATTAACCATGGGAACAGCTTGCCAAGACGCATGGTGCATTCTCCATCAGTGACAATTTTTAACTCAAGATTGGATGTTTTTCTAACAGATCTGCTCTGAGTATTATTTGGGGGGCAGCTCTCTGGTCTGTGTGACACAAGAGTTCAGACTAGGTCTCATTTGTCCCAGAATCAATGAATCTATGACCTAGTTATTGTTGTCTCTCGTAGGGCAAAGCTTACCCAAAATCCTGCCAGCTTCTTAAAGGTAGACTTGGCTGTGACTTTTCCATTCCCAAGACAGGCCATGCTGTCATCTTCCCTCTTCAGTGGAAAAGATCCAGGGTGTACCAGGGTCATAAACCCCCAAACCACTGTCTTTACTCATGACTTTCCTGTCAATTCCACAATCTCTTGGGTCTGTAGCCAGTGGACAAGAAGACAAGCCAATAAAGCCAGACAAGATCCAATAATGGCAAGTCTGAGAGAGAGAGAAGCATCTTTCCCTCCTACCTGACAGAAGCATATTTATCACCCTCTTGGTGTTAGCCAGGGTTTTCCGAATCCAAAACTATGGTAATCTTTGTTACCCAGGAAGTTTCAGGACACAGCTCCTCCATCTGATAAATGATTGGCGCACACAAGAGTGTTTTTACCCCCAAATCCTTATTTTTATTGGGTCTAAAGCACACATCAAACATAACCTTACTCTAGAGCAGTGGTCTTCAAACCCAGGGGTGCGCGAGACCACGCATGGGGGGCCACGGCACCCTGGCCAGAGGAGCCGGGTGCCACGGCAGCAGGAGAAGCCGGGCGGCTCCTCTGCAAGCGCTGTGGTGGTTGGTGTGTGTGCCCGAGGCTTTGCCCCCTCCTCATTGGCGCTGGCCAATGGGCTGTGTTGCATGGCCGTGGCGGGAAGTGTGGCAGAGACCGGCCTGGTAGGTCAGCGTGGGGCAGTAACTGCGGCGGCAAAGCTGGATCTTTCCCCTGAGCTGAGGGGAGCCATGGAGGTGTAGAGTGGTGAGAACCCCGAGGCCCTAAGCAGCCTTCGCCTCAGTGTGCCAGAGGCTGGGATGGTGGTCTGGGGTGGGGAGGTGATGTGATGGGGGCTGGGCCCTCAATGAGTGAGGGGTTATGGTGGGGGAGGATGTAGTGATGGCTGGGCCATGGGAAAGGTGAGGAGCGTTGGAGAGGGGACAGGATGTGGTGATGGCTGGGTGTACAAACCCCACTCCGGACAGAAAACATTATGCTGAAGTATTATTTTCGCCCTGTCTTTTATTTCTCTTTCCCCCTCTCTCCATCCCCCCATCTCCCAAATGCGGCCAAAGGTGTGTTTTGTGGTGTCTCCTCCTTTGTTTATGTTAAAGGAGAATTTGGAGGGACCCTCCCTGTTGGGGTTGTTATTAGTGTAACATTCCAAAGTGATGTTTGCAACCCCCGAGGACATGTGTTTGCAGACTGGAGGCTTGTTTGTGTGTGTCGGGCTCAGACCTAGCTGCCTGGGTTTTATTTACTATCCTTTTTATTGTGCACTCTAGTATAAAAGATGTGCCTTCTGCCAAGGTGGAAAGGAAATTCACATCCTTTCTCCCCACCCTTCTCTTTGGAGTTTAGATTGTGACAGGGAAGAGAGATGCCTCCGCAGATACTTTGGCTCTTTATTCCACCCTGGTCTGGGGTCTTTTTTTTGTACTGGGGGGGCTCTTGTGTTTGTGTGTGTGTGTGTGTGTGTGTGTGTGTGTGTGCGTGTGTGTGTGTGTGTGTGTGTGTGTGTGTGGAAAGCTGGCTTTCTAAGCTATTGCTATTGCTGGTTCAGGCAGGTTCTAGTGTCAGCAGCAATTGTCCTATCCAGAGCGCAGAAGAAGGCTTCTTTTCTAGGATTTGTTGGCCTATAATTAAGAGTCAAATGAATTCTACAGGTTGGATTAAACTGGCGGTTCTCAAACTTTGTTGAACCGCAACCTTTTTTTACATGGTTACTTTGTGCGGTGACTCTTATATGTCTGCTGAAAAGCCGCCAAATTGATTACTTCTGCATTTGGTGGACATGCCGAGCATTCCCGAGTGTCCACCAACACCAGAAATAATCAATTTGGGGAACACTCGGGAGCACTCGCCATGTCTGCCAAAAAGCTCCGAATGCGGAAGTAATTAATTTGGCGGCTTTTCAGCAGCACCAGGAGCTCACGACCCTGTAAGTGGATGGCAACCCCCTGAGAGGTTGCAACCCCTGGCTTGAGAACTGCTGGGTTAAACAAAGACATCTCTTCAAAGACACCTCCCAGTCATGCCCCCCCCCACGCCCTGCAAAGCCTTAAGGGTATTAGCTTGT
Source organism: Dermatemys mawii (assembly GCA_007922305.1). NCBI lineage: Eukaryota > Metazoa > Chordata > Testudines > Dermatemydidae > Dermatemys > Dermatemys mawii. The sequence continues at coordinate 58,236 of ML679582.1, forward strand.
GGCATGGTTGTTTGGAATTGTTCTTAAATTACCTGCCTTTACAACTTCCCTGATTGACTTCTAAGTCAGTGGTCTTCAAAAAGCCGGGTGGCATAGCCGAAGGAGCTGGGCACCGGGGCAGCCAGAGAAGCCGGGGGGGGGGGCAGTCAGAGAGCAGGGGGAGGGTTGAGTCCGGAGTTCTGGGCGGAAGGGCTGTCAGGGGGCGGGAAGTGGGAGGGAGTGGATGGGGGCGGGGCTAGGGCAAGGCTTCCCCCGTGGCGGTGCGTGCTCAAAAATTTTTTATTGATAGGGCTGCACGATCAAAAAGGTTTGGAGACCCCTGCTCTAGAGCATCCCAGCTATAGTTACCCAAAATCTGAGGAGGTGTGGAGTGGTCAGCAGCAGGTTTCCAGTGACCAGCCTTCCTCCTAGCCATTGGGGAGTTGGATGCCAGTCTCCTACCTTGTTGAAATCTCTCTCCAAACTTCTCCCAACGACACTCTCTATTCTTTGTATAGTTTCTTCAAAGCAAAGCACATGACTTACAATAAGCCCTAATAGGCTTACAATTTCCCTAGCAACACCAAAAGTAACTCATAATTCTACTTTCTATCAGTAAAGCAACTCTCAAACAAAAAAACTCATAGCCAGAGACACCCAGATTCAAGGTCAGCTATCCACACTCCCTCCCTTTCCTGTGAATCTGTTACTTCGGTTATCCTTGTTAGCAACACTGAATCTGTGCAGACGTTTTGTCTGCTCTGCTTAGACAAAGGCCAAATTATTTCTCACTCGGTGGTGTTCTCACTTCCAGGTAACGGTGGCTCAATACATACAAAGGCTGTGATTATGTCAAGTCCAATTCTCTTATAACATGGGGCCCGGACATGTCTTACAGGCTGTCAGAACATCATTTTCAGTACATATATGTAATTCTTTAAACATGATCCACATTCATGTTTTGCAACAACTAAGATGACCAGTGATTTTTGGGGTCTTGGTTGGGGTGAAAGTAAGTCTAATGACTTACCGGTACGGGGCTGGGGCCCTCTCTGGCCTCTGGAAGGGGCAGGGCCTCAGGTAGAAGGGGCAGGGCTGAAGGGGTCAGAGCCCATCCCAGCCCGCCCTGCAGAGTAAGTGTCCCCTTCTCCTTACCCCCGCATCCCGACTGAGGTAGCAGCGGCAGCCGAGGGCTATTTAAAGGGCCCGGGGCTTCCCTGCCTCTACTGCCCCAGCCCTTTAAATAGCCACCGCAGCCCTGCCACTACCTAAGGGCTCTGGGGGCTATTTAAAAGGTCTGGGGCTCCTGCTGCTTCTACTGCCCTGGTCCTTTAAATCAGTGGTCTTCAAAGTTTTGCCGCCGCGGCCCCTTTTCACGCTCCCGCCTCTAATCACGGCCCCTGTGGTATGTCCACTGAAATGCCGCCGAATAGAAAGCTTCTGCTTTCTGCGGCAGCATTTCGGCGGGACAAAAATAGACCATGACTTCGGCGGTCCCCTGGGCGAGTTTGGCGGAGGCGCCGGAGTCTCACGCACCCCCAGGGGTGGTCTCGCACACCCCACTTTGAAGACCACTGCTTTAAATAGCCACCAGAGCCCCACTGCTGAAGTCCTGGGGTAGCGACAGCAGGGCTCCAACAGTGGGGCTATGGGTAGCAATTTAAGGGGCCTGGGTCCTTTAAATTGCCCCCTGGGTAAGCTGGGCCACCCTGGTAGGGTGCACTGGCCTTGTACTGGTAAGCCTACCAGGGCGTACCGGCTTACTTTCACCTCTGGTCTTGCTAGAGACCTCACATGCCACCTTTTGGTAAACACAGTATACGTACATCTGACTGTGAAACTGTAGCGCCCCCACCCCACCCCCCGCCAGCTGGAATCAAGAAGTTCCTGGATCATAGCCCCCATGATTCCTAGCGGGAGGCTGTTCCACAGCTCTCTCCTTCGGAGGTTAAAATTTCCAACCATGGCTAGTTTCTCCACACTGGTTCTTGTGCCAATGTTCTCCTTCACTTTCCTAGATCTTCCTCCTCCCGACATTTACACCCTTGATGTGTTACATGTGGGAGTTAAGGCTGCATTTTAGTCATGAACAGGTCATTGGCAGTAAACAAAACTTCACAACCCATGATCTGTCCATGACTTTTACTATATCCCCCTAAGTAAAACTTGGGCCAGGGAGCCACGGGTGCTGGGCAGGGGTGGCCCGGGACCCTCGATGATACTAGGACGAGGCAGGCAGCAGCATGTGACCCAGGACCCCACTGGTGTTGCGGGGGGGGCAGGCCAGAACCCTGCACATGTTGAGGGGAGGGGGGACTCAGGGCTGGGGAAGGGTGTGGGGGGGGGGGCGAGGCTTTTCTTGAGGATGGGAGATTCCTGGATCCCAGGACATGTCCCTGAAGTTCCTAGGGTGAGAAGAAGCCAGGGGAGTTCCACATGCTGCTCCTGCCACAAGCGCCAGTTCCACAGCTTCCATTGGCTGGGAGCCACAGCCAATGGGAGCTGCAGGGGTGGCACTTGTGGGCATGGGCAGTGCACGTAGCCCCCGGTCCTTCTGCCTAGGACCTGCAGGGACATACCAAGGGAGCCAGAGAGCTTTCCCCCACCCCAGGTAAGCACTGCCCTGCAGCCCAACACCCTGCCCCAGCCCTGAGCCCTCTCCCACACTCAAACTGCTGCTGGCCCAGAGGTTGCCCAGCTCAGGCAGCCACTAGCCAACCACACTGGCTGCAGAAGTCACGGAAGTCACAGGGGGTCATGAAATCCGTAATTTCCATGAATGGGTGGAAGTTGAACCAGTGGCTTGGGGAGGCTAGGCCCTGGCCTGGCCCACACCTTCCGCCTGAGGCCCGTCCGTCCCTCCTCCAAGCCCAGGCACACCCCCTACAATCCCAAGTCCTGGATCACCGGACAGGCGGGTGGCCTCCAGCCCTGGAACACCGAGCGGGTGTGTATCCCCACAACCCCAAAGCACCAGATCATCAGCCCACCCCGCCCTGCAGGCCTCAGAGCACCAGACACCGCACAGCCCCCAGCCGTGGAGCACTGGGCAGGTGAGTGGCATGTGGCCCATCCGGTCCCCTCCTAGACGTGGTGCACTGGGCGGTGCAGCTCATGTGGCAGGGGCCCTCCCTGCACTGGGCAGCCCCAGCTACTCCAAGTCCCTAGGCCCTGACCCTTCAGGCTTCCCTTCCTGGAAGAGGAGCAGCTTGCCTGGGCTGGGGCCAACGAACGGCAAGAATGGACCTCCGGACAGAACATGGGCAGGGCCACACAGGGGTGTTTGGGGAGGCACAGGCTTCCCCTGCCTATTAGATGTGCCACCCACACTGTTCAAACAAACAGATCTATCCATCATGCTGTCCTTTTGACCTGTCTTTGGGATACACCTGACTGTTCCTTGTTATCTCTGTAAAGTGTCCTCATATCGGGATGTCCAGGTGTCATCTTGGCACAAGTTCCTCTTATTACTATTTACGTTATTAACATGTGCTTTCTACCAGCCTTTTTCTAGCCAGCTTCTGTACTTAGGGCCTGCCTCTGACTCACAGCCCAGCTTTATTTAGCAATGCCTGGAAATACTTTAGTTCAGGCTTCAGGCCTCATGCTAGGCCTCAGACCTCATGGTAGGCCTCTGATACAAGAGTTTATGTTTCAAGGCCTCATCTTACTCCATGTGCAATGCCATAGGTGGCTGGCCTATGTGGGTTCCAGTGCCATGCTGCCTCACGCTGCTGTTTGTAGAAGCCAGATTCGTTTCCAGCTCTCACTAGCTACCACTCAAGTGGCAGGTCTTGCCATGAGCGTGAGTGATTCTTCCATGGTGGCCTTTCTAATGAAATCTATGCATTTTTCTTCCTCAGCTGCTGATCCCAAGCACCCAGATCCCTGCAGCGGGGTGCAGTGCCGAAAGGGGTACCAGTGCATCAACAAAAATGGAGAGCCAGATTGCATCCCTGACTTTCGAACCTGCAGCTCAGTGTACTGCAAAGATGGGACTACTTGCAATATTGTACACGGCTGGCCCAAGTGCGTCCCCAACCCGTCATCCTGCCATCACATCAAATGCAAACAGGGGACTATATGTGAACTTCAGAATGGCTGGCCCAGCTGTGTCCCTGTGCCATCCTGCCAGAACACCCATTGCAAGGACGGGACCTTTTGCCAGATGACAGCGAGTGGGCCCAAGTGCATCCCTATACCATCCTGCCAGAACACCCAATGCAAAAAAGGAACCATTTGCCAGGTCATAGATGGATGGCCCAAGTGTGTCCCTGTGCCATCCTGCCAGAACACCCACTGCAAAAAGGGCACTGTGTGCAAAGATATAGATGGCTG
>ML679582.1:62562-74663 GCA_007922305.1 Dermatemys mawii
GTGCCGTCCTGCCAAAACACCCATTGTGGAAAGGGGACTTTTTGTAGCATAGTAGATGGCTTGCCTAGGTGTGTTCCTGTGCCATCCTGCCAGAACACACAGTGCAAAAAGGGGACTGTGTGTAAGGTTGAAGATGGTTGGCCAAAATGCGTCCCTGTGCCATCCTGCCAGAACACCCACTGCAAAGAGGGGACCCTCTGCCAGGAGGATGGTGGCTGGCCCAAGTGTGTCCCTGTGCCATCCTGCCAGAACACCCGCTGCAAAGAAGGGACCGTGTGCAAGGTTGATGATGGTTGGCCCAAGTGTGTCCACATCCCACCATCCTGCAAAGAAATCCAATGCAAAGAAGGAACAGTGTGCAAGATGGTGAACGGCTGGCCCAACTGCCTGCCTGTGCCATCCTGCCAGAACACCCATTGTAAAGAGGGCATGTTGTGTGAGATGATTCAGGGATGGCCCATGTGTGTCTCCTCTCCACCTTTATCATGTGCTGCCTTTTTGTGCCAAGAAGGAACCATGTGCGAGATGGGGAAGGATGGCCCCAGGTGTGTTCCCATGCCACCATCCTGCCTGAATTTCCAGTGCCCACTAGGGACTGTGTGCGAGATCGTTCATGGCTGGCCCAATTGTGTCCCAGTGCCATCCTGCCACCACTTCAAGTGCAAAGAGGGCACTGTGTGCAAACTGGTGAATGGCCAGCCAGAGTGTGTGCACACCCCACCAGCCTGCGACGGAATACATTGCAAGGAAGGGACTGTGTGTAAGGCCATAGATGGCTGGCCCAAGTGTATGCGATTTTTCAGAGCTGCCCCATTGTCTCAGCCGTCTTGTGCTGAAACCACCTGCAAAGTGGGCACCATGTGCCAGATGGTGAATGGCTGGCCCAAGTGCATGCCAAAAAAACCCTCCTGTGATGGCATCCGTTGCAAGCCAGGCACCAAGTGCCGGATGCTGGATGGCTGGCCCAAGTGCGTGCTAAAGAAACCCTCCTGTGACAGCATCCGTTGCAGACCAGATACTTTGTGTCACATGGTGGACGGTTGGCCCCAGTGCGTGCCAAAGAAACCCTCCTGTTATGGCATCCGTTGCAAACCAGGTACCATGTGCCGGATGGTGGGCAGCTGGCCCAAGTGCGTGCCAAAGAAACCCTCCTGTGACAATGTGCACTGCAAACCAGGCACTCTGTGCCAGATGGTGGACGGCTGGCCTCTGTGTGTGCCAAAGAAGCTCTCCTGCGACAGCATCCATTGCAAACCAGGTACCGTGTGCCATATTGTGAACGGCTGGCCCCAGTGTGTGCCAAGGAAACCCACCTGTGAAACCATCCTCTGCAAACCGGACACCTTGTGCCAGATGGTGGATGGTTGGCCCCAGTGCGTGCCCAGGAAACCCTCCTGTGCCAGCATCCGTTGCAAACCAGGTGCCGTGTGCCAGACAGTGAATGGCTGGCCCAAGTGCATGCCAAAGAAACTCTCCTGTGATGGTGTGCGTTGCAAACCGGGCACCTTGTGCCAGGTGGTAAACGGCTGGCCCAAGTGCGTCCCAACTCACAAGTCCTGCGACACTGTCCAGTGCAGCAAAGGGATGGTGTGTGAGGTGGCAGGTGGTTGGCCCCGGTGCGTCCCAGCATCACGCTCCCAGCCTGTCTGCTGGGCCTCAGGCCACCCCCATTACCACACCTTCGATGGGCACAGCTACGACTTCCACGGCACCTGCAGCTACACCGTGGTCAAGACCTGCAGCCATAAGCCCAAGCTCCCTGCCTTCCATATCATCGCCAAGAGCCAGAAGCGCGGCAACACATGGGTCTCCTTCGTCAGCCAGGTCACCATCAAGGCCTACCACTACAACATCACCATGGTCAAGTACGAGTATGGACTCGCCAGGGTAAGGACTCAGCACAACCCATAGCCCCTCTCTGGGGCCCCTCTCACTCACCTGGTGTAAATCCAGAGTGACTCCACTGGAGCTAATGGAGTTACACCTTTCTGTGTGAGTGGAGAAGCAGGTTCCACTGACTATAACAGAGTAGATCAGATGCCTCCAGTGGCTACCCTTTTCTGCCGAGGATGCCCAGACAGAGCGAGACACAGTCCCTGCCCCATTGTGTCAGGTGCTGCCCAGACACAGCGAGAGACAGTCCCTGCCCCAGTTGAGATCAGGGCTCTTTTGTGCCAGGTGCTGCCCAGACAGAGCGAGACACAGTCCCTGCCCCATTGTGTCAGGCGCTACCCAGACACAGCGAGAGACAGTCCCTACCCCAACTGAGATCAGGGCCCCGTCATGCCAGATGCTGTCCAGACACACAGCAAGAGACACTCCCTGTCCCCAAGACCTCATAATCTAACTCCAGCAACTGAACAGGGGTGGAAGGACGTTGCAATGCTAGCCTACAAGGTAGGAGACCTTAGTTTACAATTCCCTGCTGTGCCACAGATTCTCTGTTTGATGCCTGTATTCTGTGGCTAATGGCCCTCCTCTCCTTCCTAGGGGTTGTGAAGTTAAATCTGTTAATGCTTGTGAGGGGCTTCGATGCTCGGTGGAAGAGGTCCCAGCACTGGGAGATTATGGCTGAGTTCTGTCGGGTAGGCTGCCTGGTTCCCAAGGGAAATTGGCATCCAGCTCCCTTGTAAAGAGGGGTGGGAAAAATCCCACCCTAGTACAAGTAGTCTGGGACAGAGACAGGAATCAACACTGCTGAGGCCTCGCCCAGCTCCCAAGCCAATGCTGAGGGAGAGCCCCTAGTGGCACAGGTGGGATTTGAACTCAGGTCTTTAGAGAGAGCAGCCAAGGCCTTAGCCACAAGGCTTCTCTTCCCCTCGGGCTAATGTTCGGCCTTTAGCCTGATGGAGGCTATTCCCTTAACCCTCTCCAGGTGAACGGCCAACGGACCCGCCTGCCCGTCTCCCTGCACGATGGGAAGCTCTGGCTCCACCAACGGGGAGGCCAGCTGGTCGTGGAGGCTGAGTTTGGCCTGAAGGTCTACTACGACTGGAACTACTACCTGGTAGTCAAGGTCACCAAGGCCTTCTTGGGCCGGCTGTGTGGCCTGTGCGGCAACTACAATGGGGACCCCAGTGACGACTTCCTCACCCCCTCGGGGCACCTGGCCACCAGTGCCGTGGAGTTTGGGAAGAGCTGGAAGGTGGAGGACGGTGACAGACATTGCCGGCATGGCTGCAAGGGGAAGTGTGAGGGCTGCTCGCCAGCGTTGGTGAGGCTCTACCGCGGAGAGGCCTACTGTGGTCTGATCACCAAGACAGCCCAAAATGGCCCCTTCCGGCGTTGCCATACCCTGATCAATCCCAAGGCCTTCCTGGATGACTGTGTGGCCGACCTCTGCACCTACGATGGCTACAAGCAGATCCTGTGCCGGGCGCTCAAGTCTTACGCGGACGCCTGCCAGCGGGAGGGCGCCGTGGTGAAAGACTGGAGGAAGCAGGCTGGCTGCCGTGAGTAATGAGAGGAGGTGGGGCCATGGGCAGCCATATCATTGAGTGCTGGGAGTGTGGGGAAGGGCTGGGACATGGGTGTCATGTCCAATGGGAGCATTTCGCTGGATTTCCACCAACATGGGGCTCTGGGTCCCAGTATGATGGACTGTGATGGAAATGTCTGGATGGAAGGATAGATCCTGCAGAAGGGTGGATAGACAGAGTAGATGCATATATGTACAGACACATCTGTTAGATGGATGAGTGGATACCATGGATGGATGGAGAGGTGAACAGATAGATAGAGTCAAATGGAAGATAGATGGATAGACTGAGGGATGGATGGAGAGATGGAGACAGATGGAAGATGGATGGATAGATACTGCAGAAGGGCAGTTAGATGTATGCTGCGGATGGAGATGGACTGTAATTGGATGGATGGATGAATATACTGTCTGCAGTGTGTATGTGTATAACTACCACCTCCCACAGGATGTGTTGCATGTGTGTGTGTGTGTGTGTGTGTGTGCGCCTGCCACACCCACTGCTGGATGGAATCAGACTTGAACAGCTGTGTGTCATACCCCCCATACTGCTGTCAACAGAGAGTGATTTCCCTTTAGCTCATGAGGCCCAGGTCTGGGTTTGCACAGCAGGAGGATCTGAGTGCCTCTGATGAGTGATAGAGACCCTGGGGCACCCACATAATGCAGCAGAGATTCCAGTGGCTGTGGCTTTGTTAGGAAGCAGTAACCACTGACACTGGTGTCCTGTCCCTTTGACAGCTCTGTCCTGCCCAGAGAACAGCCAGTACCAGCTCTGTGGCTCCGCCTGCCCTTCCACGTGTAACAACTTTGCATCCCTGGACAAGTGCCGCTTGCCCTGCATGGAGACCTGCCAGTGCAAGCAGGGCTACATGCTGGATGGTGGTCAGTGCATCCCCAAGGGGCGCTGCGGCTGCATTCACAAGGGGCGTCTCTATGCCCCCGGAGAGCATTTCTGGGGGGATAAGAACTGCCGGCAGAAGTGCCAGTGCAACCTGCACAGCAGGAAGATCACCTGTCAGATCTCCCGATGCCAAGAGGGCGAGGAATGCCGGGTGGCCCACGGCATCCAGAGCTGCTACCCCACCCGCTATGGAACCTGCTCCGCCCTGGGGGAGTCGCACTACATCACCTTCGACGGGCTGCACTATGACTTCCGCGGCACTTGCGTCTACCTCCTGGCTGGCTTGTGCCGCAAGAACTCCAACCTGGTGAAGTTCCAGGTGTTGGTGCAGTACCAGAGGAAGGGCAGCAAGGGCTCGGGCACCAAGGTGGTAGAGATCCATGTCTACGGAGTGAAGCTTGTCATTGTCCAAGGAAAGGTCCGGGTAAGTGTGCAGTCATTGCAGGATAAGTGTGCAGTCATTGCAGGGTAAGTGTGCAGCCACTGCAGGGTAAGTGTGCAGTCATTGCAGGATAAATGTGCAGTTGCTGCGGGGTAAGTGTGCAGTCGTTGCAGGGTAAGTGTGCAGTTGCTGCAGGGTAAGTGTGCAGTCACTGCAGTTTAAGTGTGCAGTCATTGCAGGGTAAATGTGCAGTCGCTGCAAGGTAAGTGTGCAGTCGCTGCAGGGTAAGTCAGAAGTCATTGCAGGGCAAGTGTGCAGCCGCTGCAGGGTAAGTGTGCAGCTACTGCAGGGTATGTGTGCAGTCGCTGCAGGGTAAGTGAGCAGTCACTGCAGGGTAAGTGTGCAGTTGCTGCAGGGTAAGTGTGCAGTCATTTCAGGGTAAGTGTGCAGTCGCAAAAGGGAAGTGTGCAGTCGCTGAAGGGAAGTGTGCAGTCGCTGAAGGGAAGTGTGCAGTCGCTGCAGGGTAAGTGTGCAGTCGCTGCAGGATAAGTGTGCAGTCATTGCAGGGTAAGTGTGCAGTCGCTGCAGGGTAAGTGTGCAGTCGCTGAAGGGAAGTGTGCAGTTGCTGCAGGGTAAGTGTGCAGTTGCTGCAGGGTAAGTGTACAGTTGCTGAAGGGAAGTGTACAGTTGCTGCAGGGTAAGTGTGCAGTCCCTGCATGGTAAGTCAGAAGTCATTGCAGGGTAAGTGTGCAGTTGCTGCATGCAGCTGCAGATGCAGGCGCCTTCTTTTGACATCAAGGAGTACTATCTAGTAAAGAGTGAGTAAATACAGAAAAAAGAATGAGTAAAGAGAAATCGCTGAGTAAGGAATGAGTAAGGAGTTATTAGCGAGTAGTCAATAAGAATTGAATAAGTAGTGGGTAAGGAATATGTAATGAGTAGCTACTAAATAAGGAACAAGTGTTGAAGAAGGAGTGAGCAAGTGAATAAATACCAACTAAGGATCAAGAAATGAATTTACTACTGAGCAACTAGTAGGGAATGAGTAAGTCATGAATAATGAATGAGTAAATAGCAAGTAAATACTGAGAAAGAATGCGTAAATACTGAATAAGGAGAAAGGAAGTAGTAACTACAAAGTAAGAGGTGAGTAAGTACAGAGAAAGGCATAAACATTGATGAAGGCATAACTTCTTAGTAAGTAGTGAATACTAATACATAAGGCACAAATACTATGTAAGTAGTGAGGAAGTTATAACTTCTTAGTAGGTCATTAGTAACTACTGAGTAAGGAGTGAGTAATCAACAAACAGCTCAGTAATGTAATTTTCTAACAGCTCATTAGTCAACAGAATTATTTTAATAGTGTTGATTTTGAAATGAACTTGTGTTGTTAAGATAAGGAAGTGTTGTTTATTATTTCTCATAACACAAGAACTACAAGTCACCAAATGAAATTAATAGGCAGCATATTTACAAAAATAAAAGGAAGTATTTCTTCACACAACACACAGTCAACCTCTGGAACTCCTTGCCAGAGGACGTTGTGAAGGCCAAGACCATAACAGGGTTCAAAAAAGAACTAGATAAATTAATGAAGGATAGGGCCTTCAATGGCTATTAGCCAGGAAGGGCAGGAATGGTGTCCCTAGCCTCTGTTTGCCAAAACCTGGGAATGAGTGACAGAGAATGGAGCACTTGATTAACTAATTCTATTAATTCCCTCTGGGGCACAGGATACTGGGCAAGATGGACCTTTGGTCTGACCCAGTAGGGCTATTTTTACATTCTTATGCCCCTGTTTGAACATGAGTTGTTAATTTCGTGAGCATTCATGGCCCGCCATACAATTTTCATAGCCAGATGTGGCCTTCAGGCCAAAATGTTTGCCCACCCCTTAGTTACTAAGGGGTAAGAAATAAGTAAGAAGTGTGTAGGGAATGAGTAACTCCTGGGTAAGGAATGAATCATGAGTAAGTCATGAGTATTTAATAAAAACTACTGATTAAATACTAAGGACTCAGGATTAGGCTCTGTGAGTCAAAGATGCACAGGATGTTCCAGGCTCAGTCCTGTCCCCACTGAGCAGGCTCTGTATTCACCTAGAGACCGGTGGGTGTTTTCTCCTGGGCTAAGATCTTTCCATGGCCAGAGGTCAGTTTTAATCCTGCAGTATTCTCTCTCCCCTCGTATCCCACTGCTGCCCTCCACAGCTGAACGGCCTGCAGATCAACCTGCCTTACAATATTGACTATGACAAGATCTCAGCCTACCACCGAGGCTGGGACATTGTAGTGAAGACGGCCTTTGGCCTAACAGTGACCTTTGATGGCCAGAACCACATTCGAGTGAAAGTGCCGGCCACCTATGGCCGCTTGGTGTGTGGCCTGTGTGGCAATTTTGATGGGGAAGCTGACAACGACATGACCATGAGCAACCTGCTGCCCGCGCCCACCCCGTCGGACTTTGGGAGGAGCTGGAAGGCCCGGGACATCCCAGGCTGCACAGAGCTGGAGAAGGAAGACTGCATGGACATAGCGAGGGTGGAGAAGCAGCACAGGAAGGGCAAGAAGGAGTGCGGGCTCCTCCTGGACAAGGATGGCCCATTCAAGAAGTGCCACAACAAGGTGAACCCAGAGGGGTACTTCAAAGACTGCATCTTCGACCGCTGCTCCCACAAGGACAACCAGACTGTGGTCTGCCACATCCTCGCCTGCTACGCCGCAGCCTGCCAAGCAGTTGGTGCCAAGGTCTATGAGTGGAGGACCAAAAAATTCTGCCGTGAGTGTGGCCACTGCATGGTGTGTCATCTCTTCCCCCGGGACTCGGGCTTTTAGATCCACGGGTCCCAGGTTTGATTCCCACTGGGCACACTGTATAAATACATTCCCATGGACAAGTCAGCTGGTGACATTTCCACAGTCCCAGCCGTCCACGGATGGGGTGGGATCCAAGGGGCAGGTCTTTTCTCCAGTCTCTGGTTGCGGGGAAATGGGGCAGGGGCACCGGAGGAGGGGATGGGTTACTGGGGGATGGAGAAGAGGGGAGCAGGGTTTGGGAGCATAGAGGGTTTGGGGAAAGGATCATGGGAACAGGGATCAGTGTCAGCACTAGGAAGCTCGGACATCCACATTCTTCTGATGTTCCCTCCTAGGGCCTCCCTGCCCCCAGAACAGCCACTACGAGATGTGCTCCACAAGCTGTCCAGCCACCTGCCGCAGTCTCTACAGCCCGTCCCGCTGTCCCAGCAAGTGCCGGGAGGGCTGCGTGTGCAACGAAGGCTTTGTGCTGAGCGGTGATCAGTGCGTCCCCCTCTCCCAGTGTGGCTGTGTCCACCGGGGCTTCTACTACAAGCCGGGCGAGACCTTCTACCCCAATGGTTTCTGCAAGCAGAAGTGTTCCTGTCAGGCAGGCGGGATCGTGGAGTGCCACCACTTCTCCTGCGGCCCCAACGAGGAGTGCCGGGTAGTGGACGGCATCCAGAAGTGCCACCCTGTGGTGCCCAGGACTGGCACGTGCCATGCCGCCGGTGACCCTCACTACCTGACCTTCGACGGCTTCCCCTTTGATTTTCAAGGCAACTGCACCTATGTCCTTGCCAAAAGCTGTGTCCGAAAGGGCTACCTGCCCTCCTTTGCCATCCACGTGAAGAATGCACGGCTGGGCAGGAGCAAAGCTGCTGTCACCAGCACTGTGTCCGTCATCGTCTACAGGCGCACCTTCACCCTGGTGCGGAACAGAAACGGTGTTGTCCTGGTAAGAGAGCACACAAGGCTCTTGGGGAGCCTCTGTCTCTGATTGGCTGCCATGGTGGCAGGGCATGGGGGAGAGGAGGGATGGGGAAATGGGGATGAAGGGTGGAGGGATGTAGGAAGGTAGGTGGAAGGATAAGGGGATACAGAGAGAGAAGGGTGGAGAGATAGAAACTAGACTGATGAATAGGTGGATTAATGGGTAGATAAGGAGATGCATAAATGGATATTAGTGGTGTGATGGGGCAAGGCCAGATGGCTATAGGAAAGTGCTGGAGAATAGATATGTTGGTCTCAGGTTAAACAAATCCCTGGTACCAATGGAACCTTCTAGAAAGGAATAGAAACAGCTAGCCTGATTGGGACACCTGAAGCCAATCAGAGACTGGCTGAAACCAGTTAAAAACCTCCCAGTTAGTCAGGTGGGCTGTGGGTGTCAGGAGCTGTGAGAGGAAGTTATGCTGTTGGTGAGACTGAGTGGTGGACAACATATCATACACAAGGAAGGAGGCCCTGAGGTAAGGGTGAAGTGGAGTTTGAAGAAGTGGGGACTGCTGTGGGGAAGTAGCCCAGGGAATTGTATTGTGTTTTGTGGATAAAAGGTCAGCAATCTTAGCTGATACTATTAGGGTCCCTGGGCTGGAGCCCGGAGTAGAGGGTGGGCCTGGGCTCCCCCATTTCTGCCTCCCCTAATTAGTCTCTGAGATTGGGAGACAATAGAGACTGTACCAGGAAGGATAGCTTCTCCTCACTGGCTTGTGATGAAAATGGCTCAATAGGCTGTGACCTTATCTCTAGAGAGAGAAGGGCTACGTGGAGGGTCACAGGGAGCCTCTGAGGCTAGTAAAAATCCACCAGGAAACGCAGGATCCACGAAGATAAGGACAGAGCTTTGTCACAGTGGATGAATGGACACAGCTCATTGGGTGGATGGATTGATGGATGGATGGGAGTATGTGTAAATGGATGGATAAGGTGAAAGGGTGAATTGGTGGCAAGATGGATAAGGTGAGTGGGTGCACGGACAAGGGGGATGGCTGGATGGATGAAAGGACGAACAAGGGGAATGGGATGGAGAAGGTAGATGTCTGGACAGACCAGGGGGATGGATGGATGGATGGATAAGGTGTGCAGATGGATGGATGGATGGATGGATAAAGTGGGAGAATGGAAGGATGGATAGGTGAATGGATGGATGGATGGAGAGATATGTAAGGGGGCCTATAATAGGCAGTAGCTGCCTTATACAGTAAATGCCACAGTTCCAATTAAACCCACTCTCTCCCCTCCCCTGCCCCAGGTGGATGGCATCTCCTACTACCTTCCCTTCCAGCTAGAGAATGGCTTGGTGCGTGTCTATTTCCATGGGGTCAATGTGGTGTTGCGCACCAAATTTGGCCTGCACCTCTCCTTTGACCTGAACTACTATTTGGCCATCACTGTGCCCAAGAGCTACCGTAGCCAGACCTGCGGCCTGTGCGGCAACTACAATGGCAAACCACAAGACGATCTCCTGCGGCCCAGCGGCCACCTGGCCCGAGACATGCGGGACGTGGGTGTCTCCTGGAAGGTGAAAGTCCCTGGGGCTGTTTGTGACCATGGCTGTGCCAGCCTTATCTGCCCCGCCTGCCAGGAGTCGCGGAAGGCGAGCTACGTCCACAACAACTACTGCGGCATCATCCGGGCACCCTATGGGCCCTTCAGCGCCTGCTACTCCACCCTCAACCCTACCGTCTTCTTCAATAACTGCGTGCACGACTTGTGTAAGGCTGGAGGGAACCGACGGCTGATGTGCAGGTCCATCCACAGCTACGTCACCGCCTGCCAGGCTGCTGGTGTCAAGATCAAGCCCTGGAGGACCAAGAAGTTCTGTCGTAAGTGTTGCCCATGGCTGGAACCAATCCATCCCTCCTCGATATCCCTCTGCTTGTGTCACGAACTCACAGGTCGTGCCCACTCTTGGCCCCGTACGGTCCCTAGGGGGAACCCCCGTCAGTGTGACAGCCCTTCTTGGAGTCCTCCTTCTCTTGAGGGTTAAGCCCCACCAATTCCTGGAATTGCACCTCTCTGAGCTTTAGCATGCCTGTCTCTCGCTGTGGGCCCCCCAAGGGGGTCCATCTGCTCTGGACCCCTGAGGCCTCCACTCCGAGAGGGAGTAATGCCACCCTGCTCTCTAGACCAGAGCGACTCCCAGTCAGCATAACACAGGAGGGTTTATTGAGCGTCTGAACACAGCACAGAAAACTCTCAGGGCCTCAGGCCTGGTCTCCCTCAGCACCTAAGTCTGCCCTGCAACTAGGTGGGCTCTGCCTGCTCTGTCTCTCTCCAGCCAGACCCTGCGCTTTCCAGCTGGGCTTCTGATATCACCGGCCCCAACAGCCCCTCGTCTATCCTTTGTCTCTGTCCCAGATAAACAAGTCGCTGAGGCCCTCCCTTCTCCCTCCTTTGTTCCCCTCTGACTGGAACTGGTTAGTCAGGTCACCGGGGTCCTCTCTACTCAGCCCTTTGTCCTCCCACTGGCCAGAATCAGCTGACTGCCAAGCTTGAGTGGACCGCTTAGTCTCCAGGTCACCAGTTGTTAGGGTTCCCCATCTCCAGCTGTTGTTCAGGGATCCTGGCTGTTAAGCAAGATCACCCCCGGTCCTCTGCAACAACAAGTTCTCTCTCACCACCTTGTTGAACATGCAGCATACAGGGAAACTGAGGTGTGCACATACTATTCATGTGAAACGCTACAAAAATCCCCAACTTCCTTACAGCTTCTCTCTATGTCCCTCCATGCACTTATTTCTTGGTCCGTCACAGCACCCAC
The DNA here is from genome assembly GCA_007922305.1 of Dermatemys mawii. Lineage (NCBI taxonomy): Eukaryota > Metazoa > Chordata > Testudines > Dermatemydidae > Dermatemys > Dermatemys mawii. The sequence continues at coordinate 73,891 of ML679582.1, forward strand.
CTCTCATCAGAATCTATTTCTCTCCTTCCATTCCATCCACAGCACTCATCTACTAACAATATCTATATCTCTACCCAGCTGTCCATCTGTCCTTCCTCAGTATCCTTCCCTCCACATTCATTCATCCATCTGTTTGAAATATCTCTCTCAGTCCATCCATCCCTGCTCAGGTTCTAGCTCTCTCCACAGATCCTTTCATCCACAGTATTTATCCACCCATCCATTCACAGTATCTATTCCACCATGCATGATATCTCTCTGCTCATCCTTTCATGTGTTTGCAATATACGTCCAGCTAGCCACCCACAAGAGCTTTCTTTCCATCTATCCACCAATTCATCAGTCTATCCCTTTATTTGCAATATCTCTGTCCATTCAACCATCTGTCCACAGTAGCTATCCGCTCATCCATCCCTCCATCCATCCATCTGCAGTCTCCGTCCATATATCCATCTATCCAAAGTATCTGTTTATCCATCCATCCCTCCATCCGTCCATCAGCAGTATCCACATCCACGCATCCAACCATCCACAGTATCTTCATCCATATGTCAGCAGTATCTCTGTCCATCCATTCACCCTTCCTTTCCTCCATCTATCCTAGTATCTCTGTCCATCTATCCATCAATCTACAGTATCTCTGTCATTCTTTCGTCAGCAGTATCTCTGTTTAGCCATCCATCCCTCCATCCAGCAGCAATATTTGTGTCCATCCATCCATCAGCAGTATCTCTATCCATCCATTCATCCCTTCCTCCATCCATCCATCTGCA
>ML679582.1:78267-90012 GCA_007922305.1 Dermatemys mawii
AGCCCCCATCCTGCCCTCCACAGACCGGCGCCTCCTACTCAGCCCCCGTCCTGCCCTCCGTAGCCGGGCACCCCCTACTGAGTCTCTGGATAGATAGGGAGAGAAAGAGAGAGCAGTGAATGGTAGATGGAACGATAGATAGATGCACCAAAGGATGGAGCTATGGATAGACTGGTGAAAACATCACACTGATCCCTGGGCATTGTAGAAGGAAATGCATCAAATAAGGGGGGAAAGCTTGTGCCAGGAGTAAATTCATAGTGTCACAAAGTCCAAGGCCAGAAGGGAGCATTGTGATCTCCTGGATAACACAAGCCAGAGACCTGCCACACAATAATCCCTTGAGCAGACCTGTTAGCAAAGCATCCAGCTGGGAGTTCAAAACAGCCAATGACGGAGAATCCACCATGTCCCCGGGGAAATGGTGTCAATGATTCATTCCCCTCACTGTTCAAAATTCACATCTCCACTCCAGTCTGACCTCACGGAGCTTCTTCAATAGCCAGAGTTTAAGGTGGACACACTGTGTAAAGAACCTGCCCCAGTGGTGGAGGCAGCTGAATTGGCCAATGTGCCAGAGAGCCATAGAGAGGCAGCAGGGAGCGGGGAGCAGTTAATTCCTTGGAAAAGAGATTGGGGGTGACTGGGCTAAGTGAGGAAAGCCCAGAGGAAGTTGTCCCAAAGGAGGGGAGGATGGTAGGAAGGCAAACGGGAAATATGCAGCTATAGAAAAGAGATCAAATTGGTCTGGCACGATCAACCTTAAGGGTGAGGCTGGAGATGAGGGGTTGCGGGTACAGAAGGATGCTCTGGGCTGGGACCGAGGGACTCAGCGAGCAGGAGAGGAATCAGGGTTAGGGCAGGGGATTGGGGCACAGGAGGGGGTCAGGGGTGCAGGCTCTGGGCGGCTCTTAACTCCAGCAGCTCCTGGAAGCAGCGGCATGTCCCCCATTTGGCTCCTATGCGGAGGTGTGGCCAGGTGGTTCTGCATGCTGCCCCATCCTCAGATGCCACCCCTACAGCTTCCATTGGCTGCAGTTCCTAGCCAATGGGAGCTGTAGGGGTGGCGTTTGGGGTGGGGGCAGCATGCAGAGCCCCTGGCTGCCCCTGGACATAGGAGCTGGAGTCGGGACATGCCACTGCTTCCAGGAGCCACAACACACGCGGAGTGGGGCAAGCCCCAAACCCCACTCTCCAGCAGGAGCTTGCGGGCCAGATTAAAACATCTGAAGAGCCAATATTGCTTTTATGGCCACCAAAGGGAAAAGCTGGATTTCCCTTGTCTGCTTTGGTGAAAGGTAAAGACAGAGTATCTGTTCTGTATATTCCCAGAGAATTGCCTTTGTTCTCAAAGTTAGGAAGGCCCCCTGGGGCTTGTGTTTCCTGCGTCTCTCAGGCAGCAGGAACCAGGTTAATTCTCTGGACTTGTCTACACTTATAATGCTACAGCAACGTAGCTACAGTGCTTCAGTGCAGAAGCTACCTATGCCGATGGAAGTTTTCTCATCAGCGTGTGTAATCCACCTCCCTGAGAGGCAGTAGCTAGGTCAAAGGCAGAATTCTTCCGTCAACCTAGCACTGTCTATACAGGGACTTCGGTCAGCTTATCTATGCTGCTCCAGGGGTATGGACATGGTTGGGTCAACCTCATTTTCTACTGTAGACCAGCCTTCTGTCTCTCAAGTTCAAGACAAACCACGCTGGTTTGCCCAATAGCTTGACTTCTGGCTTATCAGTAAATGGAGAGAGACCCATATCCCTTTGCCTTGGACAGCCCTGGTGGAATAATTACTTCATAACTTCACATATGAGGCTAATGCTTACATTTTACAATGATATTCACTACCAGGGTGCTCTTAGTTTTCCAGAGGTGCCTTACAACAAGGAATATTCAAGACAAACATCATTGCAGTAGTGTATAGGGTGAGAATACTGGAGAGCCCTGGTGAGCAAAGAGTGACCTGGGATAAAAATCATTTGTATATTGAATTGGTCTCTTAGAAGGCCAGGGCAATGTGAGGGGGGCAAAAGTGGCTAGGAAAAGGGCTAATTAACCTAGCAGCATCTAGGGGGAGATTTAGGCTGGATTGACAAGGACTAATTGAAGATGGAACCCATCTGTGGGGCATGGGGGAGTGGCTGTATGAAGCCATGATGACCACAGAAAGGGCTGCAGCATTGGGGTCTGCAGAGGCGGGAGTAGGAAGAAGCCCAGGGAAATGCCAGCAAGGTTTGGAACAGTGCAGACCCGGGGTGGGCTGGAACCTGGAGGAGCAGGCAGTCCCAGGTTACCCTGCCAGTGTCACGGTGTGTGGGGAGTCAGGGCCCTGCACCCCCACTTCCAGTGATTCACCGTGACTCTCAGCCAGCCAGTAAAACAGAAGGTTTATTAGGGACGACAGGAACATGGTCTAAAACCAAGCTTGTAGGCACAATCAGGACTCCTCAGTCAGGTCTTTCTGCGGGGTAGGGAGAATCAACCCCAGATTTAGAGCTTCCTCCTCTTCTCCAGCTAACTCCAAACTGAAACCCCTCCAGCCATCTCACTCAGCCTCCCCATAGCTCCTTCTCTAGCCTTTGTCCAGTTTCCCGGGCAGAAGGTGTCACCTGGCCCCAACCCCCCTCCTGGACTCGGGTTACAGCCTCAGGTATCTTCCCTCAAGGGAAGTCTTCCATCCCCAATGAAACTCCCTGATCCACCCCACTCCCTGCTGCATCACAGCCAGCCAATGGGAAAGTGGCACAGTCTCGAATCGGAAGACTGCTTGGTATGGCACCCAAATAGCTGGTCTTCTGCCTTGGACAGATATTGCTGTCACCACCAAGTGATTTTCACAAATATTCAGGGAAGGGTCACTTGGAATCCCTATCCCCACAAAATATCCCCCCAAGCTCCTTCACCCCCTTTCCTGGGGAGGCTTGTGAATAAAACACCAACCAGTTGCCTTAGCAACTTGAGCACAGCCCAACCCCTTGTCTAAGGACTTTGGAATCAAAGGATTCTTTTTAAGAAAAGGAAATTGTATTTAAAAAAAGAAACCTATCTAAAAACTCAGGATTTAGGGATTAAACACCAGAAATAACTTTCTTAGGGTTCAGCTTAAGGGTTACAAGCAAAACAAATGTACCTGGAGTTAGCAAGAGGGATCCACAAACCAAAACAGTTCGTAATCGCATCTGTCTTAACTTTTCCTGTGCTACTGACATACCTGGAGTTCCAAATGAGGAGTTTCTAGGTATGATGCTGATGATTTCCCATGCCTGGCTTAAAGCTTATTGCTGCCTTCCCCTCTCTGCAGCCTGAGAGACAAAGAACCTCCCCTCGCCCAGCAGTTTTCCAAGTTTTAAAGGGCAAAGCCTCCGTATTGGCTCCCCTGGTCAGGTGCCAACTCAGGTTAAGCTTCTCTTAGAATCGTAGAATAGAACCATAGAATATCAGGGTTGGAAGGGACCTCAGGAGGTTCTAGTCCGACCCCCTGCTCAAAGCAGGACCAATCCCCAACTAAATCATCCCAGCCACAGCCTTATCAATCCTGATCTTAAAACCTCTAAGGAAGGAGATTCTACCACCTCCCTAGGTAACCCATTCCAGTGCTTCACCACCTTCCTAGTGAAAAAGATTTTCCTAATATCCAACCTAAACCTCCCCCTCTGCAAATTGAGACCATTACTCCTTGTTCTGTCATCTGCTACAAGTGAGAAGAGTCTAGATCCATCCTCTTTGGACCCCCCTTTCAGGTAGTTGAAAGCAGCTATCAAATTCCCACTCACTCTTCTCTTCTGTAGACTAAACAATCTCAGTTCCCTCAGCCCTATCCCATCCAGGGGGCTCAATCCCGTGACAGCTCTGGTTCCCTGCATCCTCTCATATGTGCACTGAAATCCAGGTTGCTGAGGTAGAGGAGCCATAGCATGGAGTTTAGGTGCTCACTAGGGATGGGTTGGGGGTGGAAGTTTTGCCTCCCAGGTGGGAGACCCAGACTCACTTTCCAGCCAAGGTAGAACTGGGGGTATATTGCCTACATGCAGAAGCTTCAGAATTTCAAACTTTAAGAAGGGCCAGTGTCCCCCAGTGGATTTGGAGGCTGGGGCCACACTCATGTGTGGAAGCTTTGCTCTGTCTCTCAAAGCAGCCCCCCCCATTTTGGTTCTAAAATCCTGTTTTCTTCTCTTTGCTTCAACAAGGCTCCTCTGGGCCCTCACACCTGTTATCACCCCCCTAGACTAACACCCACCCCCCTCTTTGCAGAGCTCTCCCTGGCTTCTCTTTACATCCAGCTGGGCTCTGCAGACAGAGCGTTATCGCCACCTGCTGGCAAAACCCAACTATTGCTGCACCCTCACAGGTACCCATCTCCCCAGACATGCCCTCAGCTCCTCCATCCGATCTGCCCTCCTGTCCCCCCCCACACATCATCCTCCCCCAAAAATACCTCTTCTGCATTCCCTGCCAGCCCCCAGCCAGCCCCAGAGCCCAGCGCTCACAGCTGGCCCCCAGCCCACTCTGTGATGGCCTTGGCTGGGGTCAGGGTCAGGGGGTGCAGCGAGACCCTATCTGCAACAAGCCTTAACATTCCTGTGACTCTGCAACACCCCTCATCCCCCTCTATGGCCCAGGGTTAGAGCCAGTAGCGTAGCTGGGGGGGTCAGGGGGAGCGGCGCCTATCATCCCCCGCCCCCGCCCCTCTCATTCACCAGGCACCCCACAAAGCCTGGGATGTAACGAGCAGTGACTGTGTCTAATATGACTAAAGAAATGGGAGTGCAGGGGGCACAACACACAGCGAGGAGAAGCGGGCCAAGCCAAGCCCAGCCAATGCTCAGAGGGGCAAAGTGAAGCGGCGGGAGTTGGGCGTGAGGATGCAGCTGCAGTGAGTTGTCACATACTAGGGACACATACACATCTCCCCCCACCTCCCACAGAGCCCTAGGCCAGAGCAGGGTGGTAGATAGCTCAGTGGTTTGAGCGTTGCCCTACTAAAGGCAGGGCTGTGAGTTCAATCCTTAAGGGGATCATTTAGGGATATGAGGCAAAAATGGGATTGGACTAGATGATCTCCTGAGATCTGAGGAAAAGGAAGAGTATGAGGGTAGTAGTGATTCTGTGCAAGCAGGGTGCTAAAGTGCATGCAGGGGTGAGCTCTGAGCACACACAACAGGCAAGCGCAGAGAGGGGAAGAAGTGAATCTAGCTGAGGAAGGGGAGAGAAGGTTGTGGTGGCTGTAAGAAATAGTTTAACATGCAAAACTGTAATAATGACATTACCCAGAGAGCAGGGGTGGAAATCTTTCCATCTGTTGACAGCGGCGAAGGCAACTGCTGGGGGCTGTCCTTGAATTCCCTGCCACTTCCCATCTGAGGGCTCCTTGTGTGTGTGCTGGGCTATGAGCACCCTTTGGGGAAAGTCAGTGGAGAAATTAGAAGAGACCTGTTGGAAACAAGATGCCTGTCTCTTTAATGGACACACACTAGGGTGACTAGACAACAAATGTGAAAAATCCCATCAGAGGTGGGGGGGGTAATAGGAGCTTATATAAGAAAAAGACCCAAAAATTGAGGAGTGAGGGAAAGTGAGGCCAGAGGGGAGGTGGGGGGTGCCAGGAGGCTTCAAAGGGACTGATCAGGAGCTGCAGGTGACTCCGTCAAACTACTTAGCAGCGATCTCTCTCCTGCCATGAAGCACAACAGCCTCCTTCCTCCTCAAGCACTAGATCTGTCTTATTAGTGCACTTTCCCCATCAGCGTATTCCTCAGCCAAGAGGTGGTAACCTGCTTTTGTTTTTAAACACTCTCTCTCTTCTCCCTCCCCCCCCCCCTGCAATTTTCTGGTCCAGCTTCCTTTGAGAGCTATCAGCCGTGAGCAAGATCCAGCTGCTGACCCTGTTTCACTCTCCAGCTTCCCTGAGTAGTTAATTTCACCGCATTAAAATGAGTGTGCTCCTACCACGCCCAGCGGAGGGAGCACTTTGGAAAGGGAAAGCGGGGGGGGGGGCGTTGATGGTCACCACCATAAGGGGATTTCTCCCCAATGTAAATAAAAATGAATCCCCAAAGCCTGTGCAGACGTGGGATTCATTTGCAGTAAGGCTCCGTGACCTTGTACCTGACACAGGTTCCTCTTTCTCATGGAGCCGGTTTGCATCTGTCTCACGCCACTACTTGTTTTTTACTTGCTCTTATTCAAAAAGACTCCTTCGAGCTATTAGTGAATCCCATTTCTCTGCTTTTGTGTGGGGAGGGAGGGACACGGCACGCTGAGGCTCCGGGAGGCGGGGGTAAGTGGCATGGTAAGGGGACAGGGAGTGGGGGTTGGATGGGGCAGAGGTTCGAGGGGCAGTCAGGGGACAGGGAGTGTGTGTGGGGGAAGTGGTGCCCATTTTTCTGGTGCTCACTCCCCACAATGTTAAAACCTGGCTACACCACCGGTTAGAGCAGGACTCCAGCCCCTGAAACAAGTGGAGATGGGGCTCAGTCAGGCTTTTGGGGGCACTGGCAGAGCTGGCTGGACCCCCTGAAATGGGATAACAGGGGACTGCAGCCCTGGCAGAGCTGGTTGGGGGGAACCCAGGGCTTGACAGCAGAGGCTGTGGGTCAGGACTGAGGGCCTCCAGCAAAGCTGGTGGGTGGGGGATGTAGCCCGGGACTGGGATAGCAGAGGATTGTGGGTCTGCAGTGAGGGGCACCCACAGAGTTGGGGGTGGGGGATCCAGAGCTGGGATAGCAGGGGTGGCAGCCAGGACTGAGAGGCCCAGGCAGAGCTGTTGGGTGTGGAGCAGAGGGCTGGGATAGCAACGGGCTGCCAGCAGTGGGTTAGGATTGAGCTCAAGAGGGAAAATTTGCACTTTAACTATGAAGATTCCTCTTTGATCTCAGCCTAGGCCTGTTCACTGCCCACACTTGATGTAAACTTGCCCTTCTACTTAGGGGGACCAGACAGCAAATATGAAAAATTGGGATGGGGGTGAGGGGTAATAGGAACCTATATAAGAAAGATTTTCTTATCCCAGATCCCTAAATGGCCCCCCTTAAGGATTGAACTCATAACCCTGCGTTTAGCAGGCCAATGCTCAAGCCACTAACCTATCCCTCCCCTGCCTATACAAGAAAAAGACCCAAAAATCAGGACTGTCCTATAAATTTGGGACATCTGGTCACCCTACTTTTACTACAGTCGAACCTCAGCATTACAAACTGACCAGTCAACCACACACCTCAGTGGGAACCAGCAGTACGCAATCCGGCAGCAACAGAGACCCCCCCACCCACAAAAATACATTCCAGTGCGGTGCTGTGTTAAACACAAACTACCAAAAAATAAAAAGCAAGTTTAAAAAGGACTGGACAAGGTAAGGAAACTGCCTGTGCCTATTTTCATTTAAATGAAGATGGTGACGTCTGCATAGTAAAGTTTTAAAGCTGCATTAGGCCAATGTCCAGTTGTGAACTTTTGAAAGGACTGGAGTTATGAACCCCTCCCTTCCTGCGGTGGCCGTAACTCTGTGGTTCTGCTGGGCATGTGTCACCCACACACCTCCTGGGTGTGCTGTTCTGTCCCATCCCATGGCACTGAGACCACTTACAGCAGCGGTTCTCAAAACTGGGGGTTGTGACCCCCCGGTGGGTCACAGGCCGATTCCAGGGGGGTCACGAGCTCCCAGTGCCGCTGTAATGCCGCTGATTAGACCACTTCTGCTTTCAGAGGTATTTCGGCGGACTTGCCGTGCTCTTCAGAATATCTGCCGAAAAGTCGCCAAAGTGAATGTTTTCAGCGGACACTGTGATGTGCACGGCATGTCCGCCAAAATGTCGCCAAATGCAGGATTCAATTTGGCGGCATTTTGGCCAACATTACATGGGTCACGACAACCCACGGGGAAGCAAAAAAGGGGTCGCAATGCTACAAAGTTTGAGAACCGCCAACTTTACACAGAGCGTGAAAGAAGATGAATCTGCTCTACAGCCTTAGCTAACAGACTTTTAGCTCATGTGTGGAGGCTCATGCACTACACTCCAGGAGCTCCAAGTTTGATCCCACCTGATGACAACCAGGGTCTGTCGGTGTTACACGTTTCAGGAGAGCTGCACTTCCAGATTCAGCATTGTCTCCTTCACCTTCCTGACATTACAGTGGGGATGCCCAAGGAGTGCTATTCACAGCCGTGTGAGAACGCAGGCACATGGGCTGCAACAAAACACTTTCAGAGTGCTTAAAACACTGTGACAGCGTATCTTAGCCGGGGGCCCAGAAGGGACACACACTCACCCCACTTGTTACCAAAAGAAACATGTCCGGGGCGCCTTGCACAGTGCAGCCCTGGACAGTGGGTGCTGGGACATACTGACCTGGGAGAGGGGAAATTTAAAAACAAGCTTGTACTGTAGTTTTGCAAACCCGGCAGGGTGACCAGATGTCCCCATTTTATAGGGATAGTCCCAATTTCAGGGTCTTTTTCTTATATAGGCTCCTATTAACCCCACTGCCCTGACCCTTTTTTGACATTTGCTGTCTGGTCACCCTAACCCCTCCCCTCCCCCCATGCTTTGGTGAAGCACTGCAATGGGTTATCTGGGGAGGTGGTGGAATCTCCTTCCTTAGAGGTTTTTAAGGCCAGGCTTGACAAAGCCCTGGCTGGGATGATTTATTGGGGGTTGGTCCTGCTCTGAGCAGGGGGTTGGACTTGATACCTCCTGAGGTCCCTTCCAACCCTGATATTCTATGATTCTAGGCCGGGGCTTTGCTCCCTGGCCACCCTCTGGCAGCACCTCCTCCTGGGCTGAACCCCCAGGGTCCTGGTCCTGGTCCTGGTCCTCCCCACCCCCACCCCCGCCCCTCTCCGGCCCCGGCCTCCAGCTGCCTCACCCCTCACCCAGTTTCCACCCCCAGACCCTGCTCATCCCCCCCACCCCAGTAAGGGCAGAGCGAGGTGAGCGGCTTCAGCAAATGTTACTGAGCATGCTCGGTCTGCGAGCGCATGCTCAGTACAAGCCAAGCCGTCTACTCTGTCCTGGGGACCTATTGGGAGTGGGGACTACAACTCCCAGCGTGCCCCGGGGTGGGTGGAAGCGGGAAGATGGCCGAGTATCTGGCCTCCATCTTCGGCACCGAGAAAGACAAGTGAGTGGGGAGGAAGAAGGGCAAAGGTCAGATGACCAGGACTCCTGGGTTCTCTCCCTGGTTCGCGGGGGGGTCTATGGGGAAGGCGGGGACTGGGAGTCAGGACTCCTGGGTTCTCTCCCTGGGTGGGGGCTCGGGAGTCGGAACTCCTGGGTTCTCTCCCGGGGTGGGGTCTGAGAGTCAGGACTCCTGGGTTCTTCCTGGGAGGGGGGTCAGGACTTCTGGGTTCTCTCCCTAGCTCTGGGGGTGGGAGTCAGGACTCCTGGGTTCTCTCCCTGGGTCGGGGGTCAGGGGTGGGGTCTGGGAGTCAGGACTCCTGGGTTCCAGGCACTCTGGGGGTTGCTGGGACCGCCAGCCCCTCGCTCACTAAATGTCTCTGGCCCTTTTCCAGGGTTAACTGCTCTTTTTACTTTAAGATCGGGGCTTGTCGGCATGGAGACAGGTGTTCCCGCCTCCACAACAGACCCACCTTCAGCCAGGTGAGCCTGGCAGTGGGGCTTCGGGGCGCAGCGTCTGGGGGATCAGGATGCAGCCACCTTTGGGGAGGGGCAGGGAACAGCCACCCATAATGCCACATGGGACCACTCATGGCACTGGGACACATCCACCTTCGGATGGGGTGTAGCTGGGGAACTCGGACACCTGACTGTGTCTGCATCTCCATTTGTAGACCATCGTGTTGCTGAATCTGTACCGGAACCCCCAGAACACAGCCCAGTCAGCAGATGGCTCGCACTGTGAGTATCTGATATCCTCTCGGGGCCCAGCTGCATGGGACACTGTCTGGGGAAGTGCACAGCCTCCCAGCACTTCCCAGCCCTTAACACCCTGGTCGGGTCTCCGTCCATGCTCCTTGCACCACCTTGCTTGTGAGGGTGCTTGTGGCCTCCAGAAACCACCCCCCTTCTTCTGGCGATAAGAGGCCCAGGGGTACTGCACGCAGCTTGCCCGTTGTCCGACCACAGAGTGAGTCTGTGTCTCTCCTCCAGGTCATGTCAGTGATGTGGAAGTGCAGGAGCATTATGACAATTTCTTTGAGGTGAGTCACTGAAAGCAAGCTAGAATAGAACCCAGGAGTCCCAGCTCATCCCACCCAGCTCTAACCACTAGGCCCCACTCCCCTCCCAGAGCTAGGATAGAACTCAGGAGTCCTGACTCCCAGCCCCCCTTGCTCCACAACCACCAGATCTCACTGCCCTCCGAGAGCTGGGAATAGAAGCCAGAAATCCTGACTGCATCTCACATCAGGCAAGGCATCCTTATGTGATATCACTGTGCGGCTGTTGCCCAGCTGCCCTGCCCCAGAGGTGGCTGCATCCCAGGACCAGGCGAGCTGTCCCATGCAGTGTTGCTGAGTATTCATGAACCCCCCATGAAGCTCATTCTGTCCCTGTGCCAGGAGGTCTTCACAGAGCTGGAGGAAAAGTACGGGGAGATCGAGGAGATGAACGTTAGTGACAACCTCGGGGACCACCTGGTTGGCAATGTCTATGTCAAGGTAGCCCCAGCTCCCCACTCTCCCGCCCTGAGCCAGGAAGTCCCTGCCCTGGGCCGGATTGGGCCCAGCACCTCCTAAAGGGGAAAGGTCCTGTGCCCCATTCCTCTCCCCACCCACCACCCCAGGGGCTGGATTGGGCCCAGCATCCCCCAGAGGGGAAAGGCCCTGTACCCCATTCCTCCCACCTCCACTCCTCCACCCCGCCCCGAACCAGCCAGTACCTGCCCTGGGGCCGGATCAGAGCCGGCGCCCCCTAGAGGCAGGTCCTTTTGACTCTCGTTCCGCCCCAGTTCCGGCGGGAGGAGGACGCCGAGCGGGCCGTGGGGGAGCTGAACAATCGCTGGTTCAATGGCCAGGCCGTGCGGGCCGAGCTGTCCCCGGTCACCGACTTCCGCGAGTCCTGCTGCCGTCAGTATGAGATGGGGTAAGTGCCCAGGCACGGGGGTGGCACCTTTGGGACTCTGCTCTTGTTAATTCCTCAGGAATCCCCCTTTCTGGCCTGTACCCGCTGGTTGCCCAGGTCCCATTAACCCTTGGGGATCCCTCTCCCCTGCCTGGCCAGCACCAGCTGCCATGAGTTGCCTCCATCGCTCCCCGTCACCCCCTTGCTTTCTTTCCCCCAGGGAGTGCACGCGCGGAGGGTTCTGCAACTTCATGCACCTGCGGCCCATATCCCGGGAGCTGCGCCGGCAGCTCTATGGGCGGAGCCGGCGCCGGCGGTGAGTGGGGCCGGGCGCCTGGGCCCCTGAGGGTGACTGAAGGGCGGGGGCAGGTCTGTAGGGTCAGCTGCTCTCCTGGAGCAGGGAGGTATGGGGGTCCTGTGGGGGCAGGGTAGGGAATCCCTGGGCTGTACAAATGAGTTTGAGGGGTGCTGGGGCAGAATGGGTAGCAGGGGTCAGGGGTGCTGGATGAATGATGGGGTGGGGGAGGTATAGGGGCTATGGGGCAGTGCCCCCCAGGCGGAGCTCAGGAGGGAAGTGGGAATGGCACAGCACCCTCTGGGGGGCTAGGGGAGCTCTGTGGGCTGGAGGGTGACACAGCGCCCCCTGGGTGTCTAGGGGAGCTCTAAGGGCCGAGGAGTGACACAGCGCCCCCTGAGGGGCTAGGGGAGCTCTGAGGGCCGGGGGGTGAC
>ML679582.1:111211-187093 GCA_007922305.1 Dermatemys mawii
CCCCCACAGCGGCAGACAGGCCCCCACCCCAGGCCTCCAGCAGGAGACGGGCCCCACCACCTACCTCAATGGGAGAGCCGCAGTTCTTGCCCCAAAGGCAGACATCCCCATTTCCCCTAGGCCTGCCAGCGCCTCAGCCCTGCCCCCTCACATGACCCGGTCACTTGACCCCCCCACCTGCAGAGACCTGCCCCCTCACCATCTGGCGCCCCCGCACCACGGCGGCGTGCACGTTCTTCAGGGACCCGTCGTTCTCCTCAAAGACCTCGGCCGACCAGATGGCGCAGTTTACGTGGGTCCACTCATTCTGGCCAATGTACAGGAGTCGCCCTGCGTCCTACGGAGGAGTGGAGACCAAGGGAGACAGGGTCAGCATTACCAGACAGCAGGGGGAGCAAAGGGCAAAAGCTCCAGCAGTGACCTGGGACAGAGCCCAGTAGTCCTGGCTTCCAGCCTCCTCTGCTCTAACCATTAGTCCCCGCTTCCTCCACCCTCAGCAGGGGACTGAACCCAAGAATCCAAGCCCCACACACTCCCCTGGATCCCCAGTGGCCCAAGGCCATGCGTTCGGGGGCTGAAGACTCCCCTAAGCCCTGGCACAGCCCTGGGGTGGGCCAAGCCTTACCTTGGAGGGGGCATCCCCATACTGGAGGCACAGGGCGCACTGACGCTTGTCCTCAGCACCGCTGCCCAGCCCCTGCTTCGACAGCACCACCTCCTGGCCCTTCCCACCTGCAGGGAAAGGGGGTGAGAGCTGCTGAGGGCAGAGACCCGCTGGCAGGGAGGGGATGGGGTGGTAGGAGAGAGGCCCTAGCACCGCACGTGGAAAGGGATCACTTTCCTTCCTTCCCCCATTGCCCCTACCCACCCGGGAGCTGACCCAACTCCCAGCCCCCACTCCCCCGATCTGACCCATCAGACCCTATCCCCCTCCCAGAACCAGGGACAGAACCTAGGAGTCCTGTCTCTCAACCCCTTCTCCCCCACCACCACCCCGCCCACCCTAACCACTAGACCCCACTCCCCGTCCCAAAGCCAGGGACAGAACCCAGGAGTCCTGGCTCCCAGTTCCCCCGTACTCACTGGTGCCCATGGCTCCAGGTGCCACCTGGACGTTCTCTGTGGCGCTGGGCTCCTCAGGCCGGCGCCACTGTGCATACATGTGGTCAGAGGAGGGGGGCAGCACAGCATCGGGCAGCATGCCACTGCAGGAGTGGGGCAGAGTAATAGCGTGAGGGCAGGGTAGTCGGGGCCCTGGGAGTCACCCCAAACCTTCCCAGAACCCCCTGGTGTCCCTGCCCCTCCCCGCCCCCCGGGTACTCACTTGGGGAGACAGCTGCGCCGCTGCCAGCGCTTGGCGTCCTGTGCATTGAACCAGCTGAACGAGTGCGCCATGAGCTGTGGGAGAGAGCCAAGTGATGGGGGCTGCACAGGGGTGCCAGGGAATGCTTGCCACATCCACAGGGCCCCCCAGCCACCTCCAGGGGGCCCCACCCACTGCTTGTGCCCCCCCCACACCTCCACTGGGCCCTGCCCACTGCTGCTGCTTGCCCCCAACATCCACCCCCATGGGGCCCACCCAGCGCAGCTGCCCCAAGCCAGGCCCCCGGGGGACCCAGCCAACCCAGGATCCTGCCTCACTCCCCATACTAGGTGCATGCCATGTGCAGCCCCCGCGAGTGCCCTGGCACACACTCCATGCCTGTCCCCCCCCCGTGCACCCCTGAGGTACCTCAATGTAGAGCGCCTTGGCGGAGGGACCGCCCTGCTCTTCCTCCAGGCCCTCACGTTCCTCCAGGTGCTGCAGCAGGACACCAACCATGTCCTCACTGAACCCGTGCTGGGGGGAGAGAGCAACCATGGGGACAGAGTCTAACCACTGCCCTGCCCACTACCCCCTCGGAGCTCCCCTGCACTGCTCTGCCCTCACCCCCACCCCTAGGGCATGGCCTGTGGCCCCTCACCACGGAGCTGTAGTGGCCCTGTTCGAAGAGCTTGCTGACAGTGCGCAGGTTACAGGGCCGCCGATGCACCTTCACGCCGTCGTCTGGGCAGCACTGCGGGGAAATGGGGGTCAGCACCCCAGAAAGCCACAGGTTGCTGGTGGGGGAGGGTCTGCTCCCCACCCTCCCTGTGTTCCACTGGGCCTTGTGCACTTGGCAGCCAGAAATGCACCCCCACGATCAGCTCCCAGCTGGCTGCCAGGAGTGGGAGCACCAGTGTCACAGCAGCAACATGGACCAACGGGAAAGTGGGGCTAGGAGCCAGGACACCTGGGCTCTACTCCTGGCTGGGAGGGGTAAAGGGCACTCGTGAATTCCAGGGGGGCCTGGGAACCAGGGGGCAGAGGTCTCTCCCAGCTGGGAGGGCTGTGGGGACTAGTGGGTTAGTGCATGGAGGGTGGCTGGGAGCTAGGGGCCGAGGTCTCTCTTGGCCCCGGGGCGCAGGGCCGTACCTGGGCACTCTGCAGCAGGGGCTCAGTGTGCTTGAGGGGAATGGTGGGTTCCAGCTGGTGCGGGCAGGAGGGATCTAGGGGCCAAGGTCTCTCCTGGCCCCGGACTGTACCTGGGCGCACTGCAGCAGGGGCTCGGAGTGCTGGGAGGCCAGCATCCCCTGCAGCACAGTGCGCAGCCCCTTGCGCAGCTCCAAGGTCAGGACGTCCCGCCACTTGGCCTTGTCGCTGCCAGAGCAGGGCCGGCAGGTGTAGACCACGCTCTCTGGCAGGCTGGACAAGATCTCGTAGTCCTCGTCTGGGGAGAGAGCAGAGCGGGTCAGGCAGCCCCAGCCCCAGGCAGCCAGGACTTAGATGGCAGCCCAAGGCAAAAGGGGTGTGCTGCAGACACTGAGGGGACACACTATGGGGTGCTGTGCCAAACAGGACACTGTGCTGCAGGGCTCTCCCCAGCCGGCAGGGCCAGCCCCCAACACAGCTCGCTGGGCAAGTCCCCAGACTGACCTGAGAGCCCCTCGCATTTGGCATGAACCCAGTGCTCGCACTTGGCGCATTGCATCATCTTGCTCTCGTAGTCGTTGTCCTCGTAGCAGTGAGAGCAGATGGGGCAGTAGTTACCTGGGGGGCAGAGGAGTTAGTGCTGCACATGGGGGTGGCACCCCCAGAGGGATCTGGCCCCAGGCCTCATTCCCCACCCCGAACAAGCTGGTGTTCGAACAACCCCCGAACCACACCCAGGGGCCAGATGGAAGCCGGCGTCCCATAGAGGGGAAAGGCCCCGGGTCCCATTCCCCACTGCCCTGAGCCAGTCAGTCCCCGCCTTGAGACCAGATGGGAGCCGGCCTCCCCCAGAGGGGAAAGGCCCCGTGTCTCATTGGGGCCAGTCAGTCCCCGCCCTGGGGCCGGATGGGAGCTGGCGTCCCCTAGAGGGGAAAGGCCCCGTGTCTCATTCCCCAATGTCCTGGGGCCAGTCAGTCCCCGCCCTGGGACCAGATGGGTGCCGGCCTCCCCCAGAGGGGAAAGGTCCCGCGTCTCATTCCCCGCCACCCTGGGGCCAGTCAGTCCCCACCCTGGGGCCGGATGGGAGCCGGCATCCCCTAGAGGGAAAGAGCCCTGCACCCCATTCCCCGCCCCACACACCTTTGTCGTAGAGCAGGGAGCAGGGGGGGCAGAAGCTGTAATCATGGGACCACTCCGTGTCCCAGTTCTTCCCTGGGGCAGCCCCACAGCTCTTGCAGCGGATGCAGGCAGAGCAGATCTGGGGAGCCAACAAGAGCATTAGTGGGGGGGAGCCCTCCCCCACAATCTTGCAGATCCCAAGATAGACCCTGCCCCCTTCTTCCTCCACCCTGCCCGGCCCCACACTCACCCAGCCCCTCTTCTTGCGGATAGGCTTGCTGGGGTAGTTGGGGCCCAGGCAGGCCGGGTGGTAGCAGTTGTGGCAGCGCTCGCACTCCAGCAGGGGCTGTGACAGGAGAAAGGAGAAAGCAGGCGTAAGACAGACGTATTCCCCCCACCCCACCCCGGACAGGGCTGAGATGCAGCCGCCTTAGGCGTGAGGCAGGGGACTGGTCACCTGGGCCTCCCCACCCAGCAGCAAGACACACCTTCTGGGGTTGGGTGAGTGGCTGGTCACCCAGGGACCCCTCACCTGGCATTAAGACATGACCGCACTGGGAATTCCCAGCTGCCTGGCATTACCAGGTTTGGGCAGGAACTAAAGCAGAACCCCGGTCACACTGCCAACGTTCCCTGATTTCAGAGACCAGAATGGAACCACCCGAGGGGGACTAACAGGCCAGACAGGGGTTCACACCTGGTGTTTGGCAGCAAAGGACTGTACGTAACCCAGAGGACGCAGGAGGTGGGTGTACAGCCCAGGGAGAAGGATGGCCTGAATGCTGGGCATCAGAGCCAGCCCTGCTTGCCAGGGAGGGCCCCTGCCCGGCCCCCTGCAGCACAGCGCCCACTAGTGCCCGGTCTGGGGCATTGGGGCCAGCCCTGCCTGCCAGGGAGAGCTCCTGCCCCACCTCTTGTAGCACAGCATCCACTAGTGCTGCTCTGGGGCACAGGCTAATGCTGCCTGGAGGGAAGGCCCCAACTTCCTGCCAGGGCACCTACCTTGGAGACCTTGTTCTTACGCCCACACACGTGGCAGAACTTGCAGCGGCGACAGCACCAGTTCTCCTCCTGCTCCCGCTGCGGCTGCTCGTCCTCCTCCAGACAGAACACATGGAAGGGGTCGCAGCAAACCTGGCAGAACACCAGCTGGGGAGGGGATGGGCCAATGAGATGGCTCCATCCAGAGCTGGGAGGGAACCCTAGGCCTGGGCTCCCCCCATCCCATTGCCGCCTCCCCTGCCATTCTAATCACAAGAGCCCCCTACCCCCAGAGCGCAAGGGGGAGAACCCCAGTGTCTGGGCTCCCAGCACCCCTGCCCGCTCTAACCACTAGATCCACTGCCCCCAGAGAGCAGAGAGATCCCCAGCATCCGGACCCCACGCTCTCACCTCATGGAAGCCCTTGCTGGCGCAGAGCAGGCACATGAGCTGGGCAGTGACAGGCACAGAGGTCAGGATGCTGAGCCCCCCCATCAGCCACACATTCTCCAAGTCACAGTCCTCCTGCAAGAGACAGTGTCCACCCCACAGCTGTGAGCCTCTCGCCCTGCCCAGACAGCTGGGGCAGCAGCCAGGGGCACAGAGCTATGCCACCCTCTGTACCCACCCACCCCACAGGATCCTAAGGAGTCAGGTCAGAGGGGACCCTCAGACTGTGGGGCACAGGCTGGAGATTCCACCCACACCTCCCTATGCCGATCTCATGGCTCAGCAGTGCCTCCCAGCTCAGAGAGCAGTGGAACCCGAGGGTCCTTGCAGCAGGGGACCAGCCTCCCCACCCCCGATGCAGCCACTGGGCACACCTGACGGGGGGCCAGGCATAGTGACCCTCTGGACACCTGAGGGGGGTGGCATCCTAGCAGCTCCCAGAGGGACCCACCCACCTTCACCCCCAAGCCAGCCCTGCCTGGCCAGGGGGCACCAGTACCAGAAAGGGGCTTAATTCCTTTGCCCCACAACCCATGTGGGACTGAGCTGCCCTGTGTCCTCAGCACCTCAGAGGAGGGGGCTGGAGGCTTGCTCCGAGATGTGGAGCCAACTCCCCTCCCACAGCAGGGCCAAGCTAGGTGCGGATTCTGCCCGACGCTGGGCACCAGAGAGCGCTACCCCCTCACCTTGAAGTCAACGCGCAGCCGGTGGACCCCATCAGTGGATTTCTGCTTCCCGTTCCAGCCGTTGGGGAAGGAAGGGAACGAGCCAGAGCAGACAGTGTCCTGGGAGGAGCAAGGAGTCAGCGGGAGGGAAGGCAGCAGACCTGCACCTCAAGCGGGGGGACCAGCTCTCATCTGGCCCCAGGGGAGGGAACTGGCTGGCTCATGGGGGTAGGGAAAGAGGAACAGGGTCTTTCTACTCCAGGGAGCTGCTGGCTCTGATCCAGCCACAAAGCGAGAAAGTAGCTGGCTCAGAGGGCAGCAAACAGGACATGGGTCCTGGAACCAGCCAGTGAGAGCTGCGCCATTCATGTGGAGGCCTGGATGGAACAAAGTGGGGTTCTCCATCCTGGCAGACTCCTGCCTGCCCACCCACGACTAGCCTCGCTGGTGGTAGCACTGGGATCTCTGGGCCCCATGCAGGCTCCTCTCCCCTCTGCACTAGGCCTGGTCCCTTCCAGTGCTAGGGCAAAGGTGAATCACACCCCGTACACTGCCCACTCCATGCCCGGGGCCACCTCACCTTCTCCAGCCTCCTCCTAGCCTTGAGCTGCACAACGGGCTGCAGCGGCGTCCTCCGCGGCCGGCTCTGCTCCTCCACCTCCATGGGGAGCAGATCTGGAGGGGGGCAGAGAGAGATTGTGTGAAGGCCAGCAGCCCCAGCCTACTCGCTGACACGGCCACCTCCCAGGCCCTGGCCCCTCTACAGCCCAGAGAAAGCAGCAACCTGGCACAGGCAGAGGGGAACTGGCCCCCATGCAGCGGGGGGGGAGAGGGGGAGCCAGTTCAGGTGCAGGGGGGCAGGAGTCCCAGCAGGGCAGCTCACCCGAGTCGCGGGAGGCCTTCCTGCGGGGCGTGGTGGAGCCGGGCTGGGGCTCAGCGTCCGAGTCATCCGTGGACTCAAAGATGTCGTAGGAGGGTCTCTGCTTGACGCAGCGCCGAGCCGACTTGCGCTGCAACAGGGCCTCCTGCTCTGCTGTCTCTGTCGCCCCCAGCATCAGCTCCCAGGGCGCCGGGAACTCCTCCTGCGAGTCCTCTGAGTCCCGCGCCACCACCAGCCGCGCTGCCGTGCGACCTGCAGGTAGCAGAGACACAGACATGGGGCCCACGGCGCCACCAGCCCCATCACCACGTGACCCTGCTGGCCTCATCACTGTGTGACCTACAGGCGCCAGCCCCAGTACAGGGCAGCCAAGAGAGTCCCCACAACATCACACCACCACCATCCCGACAACCACACAAACCACAGGGGGCAACCAAAACAGACCCCAGCCCCATGCGAGTGGCTCAGACACAGACAGGCCCTACAGCCCCACCACCTGGCAACCTGCTGAGAGACACTGACACGGCAGTGCAACAGCCACCCCTCAGCCCAGCTCCTCTCAGCGGGTTGCAGACCCGTCCACCGCCCCCCCACCCGAGCACCACATATGCAGCGGCTTCCTGAACTGTCCCACTATGGCTGCTCGCAGCACTCACCTCCAGTCAACACGACCCCCTAGCTCATGCCTGCCCCCCATGCTCTAGATCCGCCCCCAACATGGGACCAGGCACCAGAGTGAACACGGCATACTGGGCTGGGGCCAGAGATCACATCCCACCCCAACATTGACCCTGGTGCTGCAGGGCCAGGCCCTGCCCCAGGAGCCTGTGACCTGCACACAGAGCACAGAGGGGGCAGGGACCCCACATGGGGGAGAGGGGAGAGAAGGGGCAGGATAGAACACAGGAGTCCTGGCACCCAGGTCTGGTTCTGTGAACAGCTTCCTCTTCCCTTCCATTGACATCCCTACCAGAGCTCCCCTCCCACCTCCTGCATTCACACCCCCTCAACACCCCTCCCACATTCACACACCCAGCACCACAGACCCCACCAACCCATTCTGTCTCCCCTGCAGCAACATATGGCTCACAACCCCCCCCCCCCCCCCACATTTTTCCCCTCCCCCCCATACATGCAGCCCCCCATTCCACTCCCTCTCCCCGAGGGGCTGGGACACACACTCCTCCTGCACCCACCCCACTCCCACACATACGGCTTGAACCTTCTCCCACTGGCAGCAGCACAGAGCAGCCTGTCTGCCTCCCAGCTCAGGCCCCCTCCCCAGCTCCCCCAAGGTACCTGCCGCAGCCTCCTCCTGCCCCACCTTTGTGCTGGCTGTAGAGCTGGGCTGCCCTGCCCCCCCGGCAGGGACCAGCTCTGGGTGAGCTGGGGCGAGGAGGGGAGGACAAAGGACAGAGCGGTGGGGCTGGGCAGGTTTCCCTCCTCAGCCACAGGGCAGGTATGGAGGGCTGGGTTACCCATAGCAGGAGGAGTCAGTGCAACGCCCACGGACTCTGCCCGAGCCTGGGGGCTGCCCCCTCCCCTGGTAGGTCAGATGCCACACAGATGCAGCAGGCCCCTCCAATCTAAGCAGGTAAAAGGGCCGGGGGTTCCCAGTAGCACTGAGAACACCCAGCTCTCCTCCAGCACCCCTATCCTCAGATCTCAAAGCATCCCACACAGTGGGGAGACTAAGGCACGGGACAATGGCAACTCACCTGCTCACCCAGCCAGCCAGTGGCAGAGGTCTCCTGGGTCCCAGCCCAGGGCTATATCCGCTAGGCTGCGCTACTTCCCCGAGCTCAGCAATCCCTGGCCTCAGAGCAAACACCCACCGGTGAGTTTCACTCCGGGCAGTTTCCTGGCCCAGCAGCTATGCCGGGCGTGGGCAAACTTTTTGGCTCGAGGGCCACATCTGGGTTGCCAAATTCTATAGAGGGCTGGGTAGGGAAGGCTGTGCCTCCCCAAACAGCCTGGCCTCATCCAACCCCCATCCACTTCCTGCCCCCTCCTCAGAACCCCCAACCCATCCTACCTCCCCTGCAGCTTGTCCCCTGACTGTCCCCTCCTCAAACACCCCCACCCTGACTGCCCCCCCAGGACCTCACCCCCTACCCAACCCCCCTGCTCCCTGGCCCCTGACTGCCCCGACCCCATCAGACCCCTGGGACTCCCATGCCCATTCAACCCTCACCCTTGTCTCCTGACCCCCCCGCCCAGGACTTCAGCCCCATCCAACTACCCCCTGCTCTCTGTCCTCTGACGGCCCTCCCCCTGGACTCCCTGCCCCTTATCCAACGCTGCTCAGAGCAGCGTGTCTGGAGGCCACGCAGCCCACTGGAGCTCACAGCCCTGCCTCCTTACCATGCTGCTCAGAGCAGCATGAGCTCAGGCCCCGCCAGAGCCGGCCACACCATCGCAGAGCTGCCCAGGTGCAGTGGGCCAGAGCACTGGCAGTGATCTGAGGCTGCGGGGGAGGGGTGACAGCACTGGAATGGCTGGGGAAGCCTCCCCAGCCAGGATCTCAGGGGCTGGTCAGGACGGTCCCAAGGGCCGGATGTGCCCCACAGGCTGTAGTTTGCCTACCCCTGAGCTATGCCCTGGCAAGGAGAGACAGCCCCACTGGGCCCAGCAGTGCCACAGGGACTCATCCCTTGGCCAGGGGCGCCCAAGGCCTTTCCCCCACAAGCACTGTGTGGGGCATGTGAACATGTTACCCCCAACTCTTACTGGTCCACTCATGTGCCATCCTTTTCAGCAAGCTCTCTCAGAACCTTAAGGAAGGTGTATCAGCTTCAACACTATGTTAACTCTGAACCTTAATGACGTGTGTCAACCTTACTGGCACGTTCACTCTGAACCCTAACACTTCCGTTATGAACAACAACATTAGACTGGCAGCCTCGGGTTGTGTTAACCCCGAACCTTTACTACCCCATGGTTGTTGTCGTGTTAATTCTGAACTCTAATGAGATGTCACTGCTGCCCTTGCTACTTACAACCTCTGAGCCTTTCCTGGACGGGGTCAGGGGAATGGAACTAGCGGGAAGGTTAGACACATGCAGAGCAGGGTGGTGTCCCTCCTCAGGGGGGCTGGGTCCTCTCTGCCGAACACATGAAGAGGACACTGGCGAACTAGCAACAAGGCAGCAAGTTAGCGCTGCGGCTCTATTCCAACCCCACCCTGCACCAACGTCCACCGAACCCAGGAGTTCTGCAACTCACACCATGGCCCACAGGCTGCTCCCCCAATGCCCCAGGTTCCAGCGCTCAACACCCCAGAGACTTTCAAGAGGGTTGCTATTGGTCCAGGGAGGGACATTGTGGCGAAGGGAATGGGGGAGGGTCACACCAGGGGAGCACTAGAGCATGCTGTGCTGCAGGGAGCAGGAGCAAGGCTGGCCTAATGCCCCAGAGCGATGCTAGGCACTGCTGGACTGCAGGGGGCAGGGTGGGGAGCTCTGAAGGTTTTGGAACATGCAGCTCAGAGCCTCAGCTGAGGGTGCCTCCAGGTTCTGCCACCCCATTGGTAGGATGGGGTACGGGCCTCAAAGGAGAGGGGACAGGAAGAGAAAACACTCCACTACCCGCCCACCCCTCCCACTGCCTCCAGGGCTCAGTGTACAAACCCAGAATGTGGGGGGCTCTGCAGAGCACACGCAAGTCCCAGAACCTCTAAAGGTTACTTAGCAAGACACTGGCAGAGCCAGGAAGAGAACCTAGTTCCCAGCCCTCCCTCACCCCTGCCAGGCTGTGGTAGCACTGGCATTACCTTTCTTGGAGAGACGTTCCATCTTGCGCGCCTCAATTTTATCGCACTTGCGGTACCTGCCAGGGCAGAGAGAGCCAGTCAGAACAACGGGGCCACAGGCGTGGGATGGCAGAAAGGACAGCAACACACACAGGTGTGAGTGTGTTTGGTCCATCACAGGTGATGTGAAGGGGAGCTAGGAGAGGGAGTGCATTAACACAGTGCTTTGGGGGGAGCTCCGGCAAGGAGACATGACTTGCCTTAAGCCACACAGTCAGGGGGAGAGCACAGGACTGGCCCCCCAACTTCCTGCTCTAAGCACCCTGCCCACTCCCTGCCCAGAGCCAGGCTGGCAGCCGGCTGCCCTGGCCCCCCCGGGACACTCACACACAGCACTGTTTCTTGGTGTTGGGTCCCCCGAATTTGGGCTTGTCCAGGCAGTTGACGCAGGCCCCGCAGTCCTGCAGCTTCAGGCAGCCCTTGCACTTGCCACAGCGCGTCATGCGGTTCTTCTTGCCTGAGTGATGATGGTGGTGGGACGTGGGGCGGCGCACGGGGGGCGGGGCCTTCACTGCCACCGGCTCCACCTTCCCCCGTCGTGCTCGCCCGCCCTCGCTCTCCGAGGCTGAGGAGGTCTCTGTGCGGAAAATGGCAGGGGGGTTACCATGGGGCACCCCTGGTCCCACCATGTGCAGCCCCCTGCCCCATCCCTCCGCATTTCTGCAGCACAGCACCCCCTTCCAAGCCAGCTCATAGCACAGCCCCCTTGCCTCCCACTTCTGAGCCAGCCCATAGCAGTGCCCCCCGCCACATTATCCCTCCCCATTTCTGTAGCATGGCGCCCCCTTCTGAGCCAGCTCATAGCACATACCCCCCCCGCCCCATTCCTGCAGCACAACACCCCCTTCCCAGCCAGCCCATAGCGCAGCCCCCACCTGCCCCTCCCCAAACCTCTACCACCCTGCCCCTGAAGCCCAGCACCCTGACGAGCCACCCCATAGTGCACCGGCCCTCCCCGAAGCCCAGTACTCCCTGGTGCCACCCCAAGCCCAGCACTGACAGCGATGAAAGAGTCACCCCCCATGCCCCTCCCAGGGACGGCTGCACATGGAGGCACTCACCCTCGGCGGCCGGGGAGGCAGCGATCTCCTCCCGCTCGCGGAGGGGCAGGGCACTCAAGCGGGGTACATCCTCGGGCACCATGGCACGCGACTGGCCCAGCGCCACTGCCGCATGCCGGCACACGTGCTTGATCCGGGGGCCCTGCACTGGGGACTCCTGGCCCTGTGGGGACATCATGGCAGGGTGGGTGCCAGGGGCAGAGACGCTCTCTCTCAGGGAGTGCCATAGGGCCAAGATGCTGCCCCACTCCCCAGCCACTGGGAGTATGCAGAGCAGGGCTGGAGAACATGTGTCCTCCCCCCACCGCTGTGTTCCCCCTTCCCCGCCGCCCCATAACCTCTGCACAAAGCACCCACACACAGAGCAGCAGCAATCCAGCTCCCAGCCCAGCATACCGGTGTCCTGGTCTCGTTCCTGTCCACACTGGCCAGGTCCGGCTCAGCCTCTCCTGGCGCAGCCTCGGCATTCTCCTCCGATTTGACGCTGGGAGATGGCTGCAGGCAGGAGACAGAGACACAACTGTGACAGCACAGCCAGAGCTACAGGGACCCGCTTCTGACCCCTTTCCCTGGTACCCAGCACTGCTGGGTTCTCTCCCCACCCCACCCAGCTCTGGGAAAGGAGTGGGGTCTAGGAACCAGGATTCCTAGAGCCATGGAGAGAACCCAGGAGTCCTGGCTCCCAGCCCCCTTCTCTAACCACTCGCCTCCACTGCCCCTCCCAGAGCTGGGGAGAAAAAGACAGTTACTAACCTTCCCATAACTGTGGTTCGAGTACTTGCTCAGGCCCACTCCACTATGGGTGTGTGCACATCGTGTACTTTTCCCCTTGGGGTATCCGTCAGCTTGGCTCTGGCGCCCTCTGGAGTAGCAACTCCAGGGCACGGTAGATAGGCACCTGCCACCTCCTCAGCTCCTTCTTGCCAGTAACTCCAACAGAGGGCCAGGTGGGTGGGTGGTGGGACGGGCGTGAGCAACATCTCGAACAGGGGTTACAGAAAGGTCTGGAAAGGTTAGTAACTGTCTCTTCTTCTTGGAGTGCTTGCTCATGGCCGTCCCAAGGGGTGGGGTCGGAGTTCCTGTCAGACGGAAGGCAGGAGCACTGCCCTGAAGGCTGCATCGTTCCTTGACTGCTGGGTAAGGGTTAAGTGCCCATGAACGTGCGGATAGAGGACAAGGTCAGATATCTACAGCCAGAGCATCAGCCACGAATGCCACTGGTGAGGACTGTGACCGTGTGGAGTGCGCTGTTAAGCATGGCCACAGCATGTGCAGCTGCAGGACGCTATCCAGAAGGAGGTCCTCCATGCAAAGACCATGCTGCCTTTCATCTTTTCTGCAACAGTAACGGGGCAGACTCTCAAAAGAGTTTGGCCCTTTTATATAAAAGGCCAGAGCACATCTCATGTCCCGAGAGTGCAGCCTCTGTTCGTGTTTATTAGCAGAGGTTCAAGACAGAAGACTGGAAGATGTCCTGACTATTGTGGAAATGGGAGAATACTTTCAGAAGGAAGGACGGTGAGGACACGCACACAGACTTTGTCCCTGAAGAAGGCCACATAGGGCGGCTCAGAAGTGAAGGGCCGGATCTGACATCCTCCTGGCCGAGGTGATGGTCACCAGAAAGGTGGTCTTCTAAGATAAATAAATCAAGGGACACTTTACTAGTGGCTCAAATGGTGATCCTGCTGAAATCCCAGGGAATCAGAGGCTGCAGATGCAGGCGTTCCAAGCTCCTTAAGAACAGAGAGCTAACTGGGTTGGAGAAAACCAATATGTCATTCACCAGAGGGAATGACAAGTCCGCCAAGTGGACTTTGATGGAAGAGACTACTAGGCCTTCCTCCTTTAGATGGAGCAGGTAGCCCAGGCTAAAAGGGGAGTATGGCCTCAAGGGTGGGGGGGACCCCTACTGAAGGGACCAGAGAGAGAAACTTTTCCATTTTGCTTGATAGGCCGTTCTGGCTGACCGCCCATAAGGATCGCTTAGACCGGTGCCCAAAAGCCCAGCTCCATTTTGCTCAGCCACAAAGGCGCTAAGCAGTTAGATGCAGAGACTGTACGCGGCTGTGGCCATGGCCCTGGGAGATCAGATCTGGTCACACTGGGAGACTGACTGAGGCATCTATTGAGAGGTCCAGCAAGATTATAAACCAATGCTGGTGCGGCCATGCCGGCACTAGGAGAATCACGCAGGCTTCGTCCCTTTTGACCCTGAGGAGCACTTTGCAGATGAGCTTGTGGGAGGAAAGGAGTAAAACGAGCCTGCCTCCCCATGGCAGATGGAAGGCGTCCAAGAGAGAGACAAGGCTGTGCCCCAGGTATGAGCAGAACTGAGATATTTCCTGTTGCTTCTGGTTGCAGACAGGTCCACCTGAGGAAACTCCCACTTCTGGAAAATAGCTTCCAGGACATCCATCCAGAGAGACCACTGGCAATGACTGGTGAAGGACCTGCTCAGATGGTCTGCGAGCCCAGAAGCTAAGCAGCCTCCAGGTGAATGGAATGGGCTAAGCATTAGCCTCAGAGTTTCAATGCCTTAGGCACAGAGGAGAAGATTGGGATCCCCCTTGCTTGTTTATGTAGGGCACTGCTGTTGTGTCCGTGAGGACCGAGCTTGCGGCAGAACGCTTGGCAGGCAAGGTGCACTGCCCTTCACTCCCCAACACTGATATGCAGAAAAACCTTCTGTGTCCAGAAACCCTGTGTCCTGAGAAACCCAGGTGGGCTCCCCACCTCACATCTGGGGCATCTGTGACCAGCTCTACTGCTGGCACGGGCCTTGCAAAGGGAACACCAGCACATAGCGTCTCTTGATCCAGTCACCATTGAAGGTCGTTGAGCGTTGTCTGGGGAAGACCACTCTGTCTTGTGGATGACACCCAGTAATGCACACCGACGCCAGCCACAGCCGCAGGGGGTGGAGTCTGAGACGTGCATGCTGCACCATGTAAGTGCAGGAGGCCATGTGCCCCAGAGCTCCTGACTGTAGTGGTGGGGTATACTGTCTGGCCAGGTCTGAGGGCTGAGATGGCCCTGAAAGCAGTTCTCCAGTAGGGAGGCCCTTGCTTGAGTCACACTGAGGATCGCTCTGATGAGTTCTACCCTCTGGATGGGTGTGAAGGTGGACTTCTGCTCACTGATCAGGAGCCCCAGGCCTTTGAAAGCAGACAAAACAATTTCCTTGGGTTGTTCCACTAGCACCTTGAACTGACCTCTCATCAGCCGCTGTCCAGGTCAAGAAAGACCTGCACCCCTCTCCTCCTGAAGAAGCTGCCCCCACTGCTATGCAGTCTGTGAACACTCCCGGGAGAGGACTGAGGGCATAACAGTCAACCGACAGTGGTTCCGGTTTACCACACACTGAAGGTCTCTCTATGCCCCTGGAAGAGAGCTATAGGTCAAGGGCGGTGTATCACGCCCCTGGATCCAGGGAAACCATGTGGAACTTCAACTTCTTTAAGAACTTGAAGTTTCTGAGATCCAGGATAAACCTAAGATCTGCACTGGACTTTGGGATCAGGAAGTAGCAGGAGTAAACCCCTTGCCACTTAGTTCCCCAGGAATCACTTCCACTGCTCACTTGGAGGGACACCTTGACTATGGCCATGCCCTCTTCAGTCATGGCAGCAAATTCTGCCCTAACCTATGTCTACACTGGCAATTGAATAAAACTTTTCTTTTTTAAAACACATCTGAAAGACAAACCTCAAAATACCAAAGTTTTGTGCCAGTGTGAACAGCATGTTGTCGGCAGGAGAGCACTCCTGCTGACAACACACATGGTTGGGGGTGGAAGTTTGTTGGCAGGAGAGCTGACAAACAGCGGCCACATGCCCCGACTTTCAGCTGTTGCTAAAAGCTGCATAATGTAGACATAGCCTTAGAGTCAGAGGGCAAGAGCTCTCTGGATTTCTGGGCTGCTGACCAGGAATTAAAATTGTGACAGCTAAATGGAGCCTGGTGGTTCATGACCCTAAGTTGGAAGCCCCCTGTGGAGTAAGTTTTCCTCCCCAGGAGGTCCAGCTTCTTTGCCTCTTTGGCCCCCTGCTATCCTCACCTCTCCTTGTTGGCTGCAGTGACAACCAAGGAGCCCAGTATAAAGGTATTTGTAATCCTTATGGGGGAGGAAATACTTTCTCTCCACTCACTTGGCCTTAGGCTGGAAAAAGGCCAGGGTCTGCCACAAGGAACTCATGGGCTGCAGAATGGCCTCATTCAGGGACAGAGCAATTCTGCCTCCTTCGGGGCCAGCAAATGTCCACCAACACTGGGCTGACTCCGCAATCTCCTCTAGCTGAGCCATCCGACGCAGGAGCTCCTGGTGGGCTTTGTGGCCAGTCTGCGTTGGGGGTACAGCCATACCCACACCACTGTCTTGACAGGGGAGGGTGACAAACTGGTCTGGACCATGGCCAGAGCCTGGTCCTCCTCCAGCCCTGGCAGTCTCCCGCTAGTGCGGCTTGAGGACCCCGATCTCTGCCCCAGGAACCAATCCTCTTTCCGACAGGGATGGAAGAGGCGCCCTTGTCTCGGAAGGTGCTGAAAAGGAGCATCCCTCATGGGAGCACTGCTACAGACTAGGGACTGAATGGCTAGGCAGCAGTTCTGCAGAAAAGGATCTACGGGTTACAGTGGACAAGAAGCTGGATATGAGTCAACAGTGTGCCCTTGCTGCCAAGAAGGCTAATGGCATTTTGGGTTGTATAAGTAGGGGCATTGCCAGCAGATCGAGGGATGTGATCATTCCCCTCTATTCGGCATTGGTGAGGCCTCATCTGGAGTATTGTGTCCAGTTTTGGGCCCTACACTACAAGAAGGATGTGGAAAAATTAGGAAGGAGTCCAGCAGAAGGCAAAAAAATTATCAGGGGACTGGAGCACATGACTTACGAGGAGAGGCTGAAAGAACTGGGATTGGTTATAGTCTGCAGAAGAGAAGAGGGGGGATTTGATAGCTGCTTTCAACTACCTGAAAGGAGGTTCCTAAGAGGATGGATCTAGACTGTTCTCAGTGGTACCAGATGACAGAACAAGGAATAATGGTCTCCAGTTGCAGTGGGGGACATTTAGGTTGGATGTTAGGAAACACTATTTCCCTAGAAGGGTGGTGAAGCACTGGAATGGGTTACCTACGGAGGTGGTGGTGGAATCTCCTTCCTTAGAGGTTTTTAAGGTCAGGCTTGACAAAGCCCTGGCTGGGATGATTTAGTTGGTGTTGATCCTGCTTTGAGCAGGGGGTTGGACTAGAACCTCCTGAGGTCCCTTCCAACCCTGATATTCTATGATTCTATGACCCTGTGTGGCCAAGGGGTCCAGCATCTGTGATGGCTGGAACCCGATGCTGGTGGGACAAGTCCTTGGGCCATATCCATGGTGGTGGTCTGACCTACCCAAGTTCTGGTTCCTCACGAGGCACATGATTGCCTGAGATACGGAGCACAAGGACCAGGTCCAAGGCGACCAGGGTGGCGCTGTGCTTCATGGTGTTGAATGAGTTTGCCTGGATATGGAGCGGTACCGTGACTGCTAGCGGCATAGGGATTGCGACTGGTGCCGGGGACAAGGCCGGAGTCTAGGTAAGTCGTATCTGCAGCAAGCAGAGCCTGGGAGCCGAGTCTCCCGACGACAAGCGGGATGGAGGGCTGTGCCTCGCCATCTTCGCAGGCTTATCCGGCGCTGGTGCTTGTCCTCTTAAGGCTGGGCTCTGTGGTGCCTGACTTCTCCCTCGTAGGTCCCAGTTTGCAGGCAGTGGTGCTGGGAGGGTAAGAGGCTTTGCGCTGCCAGACTCATGCCATTGTCTTGGCTCACCCTACATGGGGAGCTCCTCGGTACCGGACTTGACAGGTCCCCCACCCCGGGGCCAGAATCAATGGGTAGGTCAAGTTGCACGCAGCTGAGAGTAGCTCACCACAGCTCAGTCATCCCCCAATCAGACCTCTTTTCGGCCCCGGTAACACGGAACAACACTGTGTCATTGATGCAGATTTCTTGGGTGCCAGAGAAGTGTGCCAGGAAGCCGAACTGATGCCAACGTGCCCCTAGTAGGGGGAGCGCTCAGGGCTGTGTCCGGTCACTGCTCTGACGCGGGATAGAGTACCGTTTCCATAAGTAGGGACCTGAGTCGATTCTCAGTTTGAAGTTCCTACAGATCTGGCACTTACCCTGGATGAGACAGCACTCTTGAGGGTCACTAACTGGCACGTGCCTGGCACACTGCATGCTGTTTGAACTAAGCCCTGGGATGGAGGCATGTCCTAGGGCCAGGGCAGGTGCTTACTAGAAAACTAACTACCACTATACTTATGCTAACAAAGTATTTACACTAATCTACAATCTATTTACAGGAAGATCACCATGAGAGGATCTATTGCTGGGCAAGAGATAAGATCGTCCAGATGGAAAGAAGCACCTGAGGAGGCAACAGGTGCCTATCGACTGTGCCTTGTAGGTACTGCTCCAGGGGGCACCAGAGCCGACCCAATGGCTATCACTAGTGATCGAGGGGAAAAAGCAGCACGCGCACACTCACATTGGAATGGACATGAGCAAGCACCAGAAGTTCTTGCTCCCAGCACCCCCTTCTCAAACCGCTCAACCCCACTCCCCTCCAGAACTAGATAGAGAACCCAGGAGTCCTGGCTCCCAGCCCCATGGAAAGCACTGTCATTAAGGCAAGCAGACAGGTGAGCATGTGCAGCACCCCCACACCGAGTCACCCGCAGACCCATTGTCTGCCCTTCCCCATCCCTCAGCACAGGGGTCCTGGTCTCTCACCGGGGCCAATCTGAGCAGCTGCTGCTGGTCGATCTTGAAAAGCTGCACCTTGGCGCGAGTCAGCAGGCTGTAGACTTTGTCCATGCCCGACAGCTGGGCTGGCTGTGCAGCTGGCGCGGCCGCCTCCCGGGTGGGGGCCACAGCTCCCTGCTCCTCGGCTTCGCACCCAGAGCCCTCTTCCTCCTCGGACTCATGGCTGGCCAGCGAGGCCACGCGGCGGATGGCCACCTTGCGCACCACACCTGGCGCGTCCACATCCTCCATCTTGATCAGCTCCATGTCCGAGGGGGCAGGCAGGTGCTGGGGGGGGCTCCCCAAAGAGGGGCAGGGTCAGGTGGTTGGTTCGGCCCAGCAGCCGCTTGCCACTGCGGGTCACCACGGGCTCATAGTGGGGGGAGGGGGGCTCCAGGCGAGGCACGGGGGACAGTGGGGGGTCCTTCCCGGCCTCGCTGAGGCACACAGGCTCCGGCTCCTCAGCCGTCACTGTCAGTGACTCGTAGATCTTCAGATGGGCCTCACTGGGAGTGAACTGAGGGGCCCGGAGCAGTGAGGGCCGCCTGGCTGGTGGGGAGGGGGCCAGGCAGGGGCCAGGCGGGAAGAGATGGGGCTCCTCCGGGGGCAGCCGGAAGAGGGACTTGCCCGCCTCGGAGGGCGGAGGTGGCGAGGTGCTGAGGGAAGTCCAGCGGAAGGTGGGCTCCCGCAGGATAGAGCGCCGCTTGCTGGGTAGGGAGGGAAGGGGGGAGGCTGGGGACAAGAGGCCAGGGGAGGGAGGTGGTGATGAGATGGGGGAGGGATACTCGTCAGGCGAGCGGGGGGGCTGGCCAGGCACCACCTCCTGGCCAGGGGCCTGCTGTGGGGCTGGGGGCTCCCCACGGGGTGGCCCCCCTGCTTCAGGAACCTTGGCCTGGGGCGCTTGCCGGGGGGGCTCATCCATAAAGCGCCGGGGAGGGCGGATGAGGCGGCAGGAGCGGGCGCTCACCACAGGCATGATGAACTGGCGGATGTTCTTCAGGAAGGTGGCCTTGTGCCCTGAGGGCTCCTCGCCAGCCGTGCCAGCCCCCTCCCGCTGGGCAGCTGCCACCCGCTCAGCCCGCTGGCTGGGGGTGAGGGGCGGCCGGCCCCGCCCCCGCTTCAGACACTGAGCCCGCGTGGATTGGGCGATGGAGGCTGGGGCAGCTGATTCCTCCTCTGACTGGGCCGGGCACGGCGGGGACACCGGCTTCTCCTCCCCGGCACCCTTGGGCCAGGCCGGCTGCTGCGCCCGCCTCCGCCGCTTCCACCGGGCTTGGGTCGGAGAGGCTGGCTCGGCTGGTACCTCATGAGGCGGCTGCTCTGGAGCGGGGACAGGAGGAATGGGGGAGCCCCCCAGTGAAACATCCCTCCTTCTTGGTGGGCTGCTCTTTGTCCTCTTGCCGCCCCGCTTCCTGCCCACGGGGGGCTTTAGCCTGGCACGGGCCAGCGCCACCCGACCAGACTTCAGCCGCTTGGCTTTGGAGACAAACTTGAGCAGCAGAGGCATTTTCTTGCGCCCACGCCCAGGGCCCTTCCTCCGGGAACTCGGGCTGGCACCTGCAAACGGCTGCTGGCTCTTCCTGGGGGGCACAGGGGCAGCACCAGAAGCCTTGGCACCCTGCCGATGGGCTCCCGGTTTCTTCTTGAAGGAGCCACGGGGGCGGCCTCGTGGCCGGTGGGGCACCGCGGGGTCATGACTCTGCCCCTTTATGGGGCTGCTGGGGGATGGGGAAGGGAGCATAGCTTCAGAGGGCCCTGGGTCCTGCTCGGGGGGCGTCCTGGTGGCTTGGGTGGGGCTAGAGTCCAGAGGAGGGCTTGGCCTTGCTGGCGGGGGCCTAGATCTCTGGAGCAGCTCAGCTAGGGCTTTCACCATGCGCTCCCGCTGGGCCTCGCCCTTCCTCGGTTTGCCCGGCACCTTGGAGGGGGCAACAAGCAAGGAAACACCCCTCTTTTTCCTGCTGCTGGCTTGGGGCGATGTGCCTGGAACGAGAAACGGGAGGAGGGTGAACTGGGGAAGGGAGAACTGGGGACCCCACCCAGGCACCACCGAATACCAAGCTAGCAAGTGTGGTTAACATGTGACAAGTCCATTCCAGCCCCGCACTGCTGCGGGGCGACAGCAGCCATCACCCCAACCAAGGCCTGGTTCAACACTAGGGATGGCACTGTGTGCCCTGCAATAGAGAGACTGGACCCCTAACTAACTGAGGTGAGATCCCCTCATTGTGCCAGGCACTGCACAGACACCACCTCATCCACTAGCGCAGAGGTGGGCAAACTACGGCCTGCGGGCCACATGTGGCGCACCGGCAATTTTTATCCAGCCCGTAGCCAGGTAGCCAACGGCCCAGGGGCCGGGTGAGCATGACGAGCTGCGGCCCACGCTCCTGAGCCGCGAGGCTCCACACTTCCTGCCCTAAGCCGCGGGGCCTCGTGCTTCCAGCCCCGGATGCCAGACGGAGCAGTGAGGAACCGCAGGGCCCCATGCTCCCCATCCTGGGGGCCGGGCTGAGCAGCGGGGCCCGGCGCTCCCCTGCCCCCAGTGGCTGGGCCGAGCAGCTGGGAGCCGTGGGGCCCCGCGCTCCCGCCCGGAGTGCAGGGCCAAGCAGTGGGGAGCCACAGGGCCCGTTCCCGCCCAGAGGAAGCCGAGTGCTGGGACCTGCCAGGCTGAGAATGATAAGCTAGAACTGGGGGGCGGGGGGTTTGGATGGCCTAGATGGTGGAGTCCTGGGGATGGTGGTTAGGGTGGGAGGGTCTTGGGGGAGGGCAATCAGGGAAGAAAGAGAAGGGGGGCTTAGATAGGATGGGATCCTGGGGGCGGTGGTTAGGATGGGTGTATGTTGGAAGGGGGCAATCAGGGAACAAAGATCGGGGGGGTTAAATATGGGGTGGAGCTATTAGAGTGGGGGGCTATTAGAGTGGAGGGTCTCCGGAGGGGGCAATGGGGGACAAGGGGGGTGGTTTCAGGGTTCTGAGGGGGGCAGTCAGGGGGGCGGGAAGTGGGTGGAGGTCAGATGGGGCAGAGCCAGGCTCTTTGGGACGGCACAGCTTTCCCTACCTGGCCCTCCGCACAATTTTGCGCCACAATGTGGCCCTCAGGCCAAAAAGTTTGCCCACCCCTGCACTAGAGTAAGGGTCTCTCTGTCTGGGCAGTGCCTGGCATGCTCAGACCCCATCCCGGCTGACATCAGAGCCCCATCGTGCCAGGTACTGCCCAGACACAGCAAGAGACAGGTCCTGCCTGAAGAGCTCACAGTCTGAACAGCCAGAGGCAGATTATCCTCATTTCAGAGATGGGGAACCTGCGGCCCAGGGAGAAGCAGTGAGCTGCTCAGGATGACACCAGTTAGAGGCCCAGCATCCCTCCTCCTAGCCACCCCCTACTACACAGCTCTCCCTCCCCTTCCATGCTGGGAACAGAGACCTGGGAAACAGACGGGCTGGGAGCGCTGGTCAACAGGAATCCCACATTCACTGGCCAAAGCCAGCAGTGTGTCCAGAGGAGGGGCCCTTGCCCTGACCAGGCACCCTGGGTACTGCAGGAAGCTGGCATGGCCAAGCAGTTTCAGGCGGAAGAGAAGCACGTTCGTAATAGGGAGCAGTCTCAGTTTATCCACAGCCACATCCACACCCAAGTTAACTCTGCCAGGAGAAGCTGGCACCTAGACCCCAGCGGGACTGTGGTTACATGGGTGAGAAGGGGGAGGACGGGCCACACCCTCAGCAATTCCCTGTCCCGTGCGGTCATGAGCTATGGCTGGTGTAACTGGGCCCATCCTAGGGTGGCAGGTAGGGGGTAGCTATTTTAGTTAAGATTCTCTCCCCACAAGAGACATGGTTATAATGCACCAGATCAGTGTTCATCCCAGGCCTTGTGCTGCAAGGCAAAGGGGCCTTAAACCGGCCTGCCCTGCTTTGATTTCA
Source organism: Dermatemys mawii (assembly GCA_007922305.1). Classification (NCBI taxonomy): domain Eukaryota; kingdom Metazoa; phylum Chordata; order Testudines; family Dermatemydidae; genus Dermatemys; species Dermatemys mawii. Next base: position 133,343 of record ML679582.1, read on the forward strand.
TACCACACCCAGTCTTGCAGGTTGATGTCCTTGGGCCCAGCACCCCACTACACCCAGGGCGGAGGGAAGTGGATTGTCTTGAGTGTTCAGGTTTGAGTCATTGTAACAGGATCAAACCCACTGCCCTCCCACCACACAGCCCATTCACAATCAACAGCCTCAGAGACTCCAACCGCCCTGCAGGCTGACCCTTGTGGGACGCAGGTAGTGTCCAGGAGGCAGCCCCACTGCAGCCAGAGACGGCCACGCCCCTGGGCAGCAGTGTTAGGCTGAGGAACCCCAAGGACCCCATGGAGAAGCAAAGTGCAGGAGATCTGGGGAGGTGGGACACCTGTGCGGACACCTCCCCGGTGCCGGATCAAGGGGATGTCCACATTAGTCGAGCCGGCCAGTGCCCTCACCTCTCTGGGAGCGCAGGGCGGCACGCAAGGAACTCTGGGAGACAGGCTCATCGGGAGGGAAGCCCTGGAACTCCTCCTGCATTGGGGGAACAGAAAGGGGCTCTGGTTAGATGGAGAGTACCAAGTTCCAGTCCCCAATATGAGCCCCACCCACACCTGGGGATAGCTCCAGCTACCCCTTGCTACACAGACTGACCTGGGCCCACCAATAGCCCCAAGTCCCACTCTCCCATTTCCCCCCAGGATGACCCCAGCCACCTGGCCCCAGCCGCACCCCATACACCCCTTCCAACACACCTATTCAGAGCAACTAAAGGTGGTCATACCCACACCTCTTAGGCTCCACCCACCCAGCAGCTGTCCCACCCACACCCCCTCCCCAAACCCCACCTGCTGACACGCCACACATCTGGAAGCAAGTGCCCAGAGGGGGAGGCTGGCACAGCCCCACCAGCACTGCCATGCCACATGGGGGGAACGAGGTGAGCCCGGCTGGCTCCATGCAACAGCTATGGGGCCAGGGACTCCCCATCACAGGGACGCTGTCTCCCCACCAGGTGGGGCGGACTCCTCATCCACTGCCAGGGGGACCATACCCAGGGTGAGGCCTGAACAGGCCATTGGGACCAAGCCCTCCTCCAGCAGCCCTCTGCCGAACCCAGTCCCCGGATAGGCAAGGGCCAAGCCAGCACTAACCACTAAGTAACTCCGGCTTGCTGGCTTCCTGCTGTACCTGCGCAGGCTCACCCGGCTGCCTTACTGCACCCCGAGACCCTCACGTCAGGCACAGTCGGGCCCCTCAGATGTCCAAGAGACAGCCCTGCCCTAGCCAGCACACAAGCCACAGCGAGTGGAGCCACCACCCCAGCCACTGTGCAAGCCACAGCGAGGGGAGCCCCCACCCCAGCATAAGTTGTCCATTCCCTAGCAGCTCTGATAGGCACCCCAAAGGACAGCAAGGGCCTTAATGGATTGCACTCTCCCAGCACTGAGATGCAGCTGCCTCTAGGGCAGGGCGGCTGGGGAACAGCAGCATACACCACCACACACCACCACACAGGGAGGCTTGCCCAGCGCTAGATACAGTTGCCTTCCCAGTGGAGCATGGCCTTTGTAATCATGTCGCTGTATCCAGCTACCCAACCCCAGAAACAGCAACATGTCAGCAGGGGCAATGAGAGACTGCACCCCAAGCGCCCCATCTCAGTGCCAGACGAGCCACCCCTTTATGGCTGTTTCCCAGCGTCCCCCAGAGGTGTCTGCATCTCAGTGCTGGACAAGGCATCCTCATGTAGCATGATATGTGGTTCTTCTCCAGCTGCCCTGCCCCAGAGGTGGCTGCATCTGAGTGCTGACCAAGCCATCTCAGCATAACATGCTTTGGCTCAACTACCCCCAGCAGTTAGGTAAGTTGAGAAGCTAGAAGCAGCCCTAAAGCTTGAACCTTGCACAGCAGTGCCCTCTCCTCTCTGCCAGGCAAGAGGTGCTGCCCCTCTACTGCAGGCTCTTCACAACAGGCTGCTTTGCCAGCTCAAGGGCACATAGCCTCGGGGCAAGAAATGGGTCATGGCATCTTTCCTCTCTAGGGGCACTGGCTCCAATTGGGCTCCAGGTTTGTAGTGGCCTTATCCCAGGTGCCTTTGCTGGAGTCTGCAGCTCCCAGCGAGTCAGAGGACTAGTCTCAGCACCTCCTGCAGAAGACAGCAGCACTCCTGTCCACAGGCCCCTTGCAACCAGGCACTCGAGGCCCATGGGCTGGGGTCAACCAGCTTCCTCATACCCACAGGAGACAGACAACCCATTCTGCAAGGCAGCCTAATCCAGCACTGGCCCCCTTCCGTCCCATGGCTTCCCTTGCCACAGCTGGCCCAGCCCTGAACACTGCCCATTCCAGCAAGGCTGGCACCTCCCTCCAAGGCCAGGCTCCTGGAGTCCCGTGACCCAGTGAGATGCAGAGCTTTCCTCTCCAAACAGGAAGGGCAAGTTTCCCAGCCCAGTGTGCACAAGCCAGCCTGCCCCCAGCGAGAGCCCATCCACGCCATACTTGCCCCAAGCGGGAGCAGCATGGGGCACAACAAGGGGTAGGAAGAGACCATATGTAAGTACTGTATGCTGAGGAGGAGCGGGCAAGGAACCAAATGTGACTCCAGGGAAGATGCCAACTGGTTCACAGCGACTTTCCACCACTGATTGTGCAGGGAGGTACCATGTCTGGGGCAGGTGGGGAAGCTGCTGGTGTTACATTCACATTTACAGTATATTGCACGATTTCACCAGGCCAACAGCTAATGGCTGCTGCTTCTTCAGTCTGGCTGCTAAAAATGGCTTTGGTTCAGGCCTTTCAGCATGGCTACAGAAAAGCCATATAGCTACCGCCAGTGTAACATTGCTATTTTGCTGCCCAGAGAGGGGCATGGAAAAGCCAAGCCCAGTGCTGGCTATAGCCAGCCAGAGAGAGATGGGCCCTACATGTGCCTCCTGCCGCCCAGTGCACACCATGTCAGGCAGGGCTCCTCCCCAACAACCCAGCCCAACAGAACTATTCAGGGAGGGGGGCACCCAGAACTCCTTCAGGATGGGCTCCCCTGGCCAGGTGCTGCCTCCTACCAGGCAGCATCCAAAACCCTCTACACATTGGGGCTCTGCAACCCACAACTGCCTAGCCCCACAAAGTGACCCCTGCCCCCAAGCAGAACCCCAACACTGTTCCAGCTCCACACAGAGCCCCTCAACCAAGCTCCACTGAGTCCACCAACCCCCTTAACTTTCCCCTCTCCCACAGCACCTGCACATGCTCCTCCTACAGGGACCCACCCCCACAGGTCACCCAGCTCACTCACAAGATGCCCCCTGCCCCACACTCTCCATGATCTCCCACCCCTCAATCTTCTTCACACTTCCAGCCCTGGGGGCCCAAATTCTTTCCCTACAAGGATGCCCCCCACAGTTTCTTCCTATACTTCCCAGTTCCCCCAGAAACTGTTCAGTCCCCCCTCAGCCCTCGTGTCCCAGCACCCCATTCCCCAAACTCATCCACCTCCCAGCTCTGGGGTCTCAGTTCCCACCCCCTGCCCCAGCAGCCCCCCAGGCTCCCAGCCACCCAACTGCATCACCAACCACTCCCCCATATCATCCCCAACCACTCCTGCATTCCCCCATACAACCCAGCTACACCCCCAGAGTCCCAGCTCCTATCCTCTCCCCACAGATCCCCCTCCATGAGTTTCCAGACCCCCAGTTCCCTTCCTATAGGATCCCCCCCAAGATCCTATCCAAAGGCCCTTCAACGCCCAGGTCAGTTCATCTCCCCCAGGCTGTAGCTCCAGCCCTTGCCCAAGCCCAGCTGCTCTCCCCAGCACCAACCCCCGCCCAAATTCCCACCTCAAGCCCCTCCACGGCCCAGCTCCTCCCCATCCCCGCTCCAGCTACCTGCCCCCCAACTCCCTCCCTCCACAGCTCCTGCCCCCACCCCCCACGCCGCTCACCGGCTCCTCCTCGCTGCTGCCCCCGCCCAGCAGGCCCCGCAGGCGGCGCAGGCTCCAGCCCAGGCCCAGAAGGCTCCGAAGCGCCGGGTCCCCCAGGCCGAGCCCGTCCCCGCTGGACCCGCCGCGCAGGGGCAGCCGCGCGCGCAGACCGGCCCGGGGCAGGGGGCGGCCCCCGCCCGGCCGCCCGGGGAAGCGGCCCCGAGCCCAGGCGGAACCACCGCCGCCCGCCGCAGCCGCCGCCGCCGCCATCTTTAACCGCTGGGGGGGGCCTAGCCCGGAGGGGGGCGGGGCCGCCGCAATAACAACCCGGCCCGGCCACGAAGCACCATGGGGGATGGAGTCCGGTCGGGGGTAGCGCCGTTCAGCCACAATAGGGCTGGGACTGCAGCTCCCAACAGGCATTGCGGCTTCGCTCCGCGCCCGGCTCAGCTGCGGCGCACCCTGGGGGATGTAGTCCTGGCGACGGCGGCGCCCATTGACCAGAGCAGGTCGAGGACTACAGCTCCCAGCAGGCATTGCGGATTCGCTCCCCCATCCTGCCCGACCGCAGGTTACTCTGGGGGATGGAGTCCAGGAGGGGAGGAGAGCGGCATGGAGTAATAATGGCTCCCAGCAGGCATTGGTGCCACCCAGCCTCAGAGAGACACCCCGTTGAATCATGGGGATTGAAATCCAGGGGGTGAGGGCTGTTCTTCAATGCACCATGGGAGTGGTAGTCATCTCTGGCCTACAGGAAGGGCAGAAAACTTCAGCTCCCTGAAGGCATTGCTCCACTTGGAGAGACACCGTGCAGCCTGGTATAGGTGACCCCAGCTCCTCTCTTCCTCTTGCATGAAAGAGCTAGATGTAATTAAATGACTACGACCCCCAGCATGCATTGCAGCACCCCCTGGCCTCAGGGCACCATGGGGCATGGAGTCTGGGGAGGGAGACACAATATAACCCAAGCCACAGACAGCAATGTGGAAGACTACAGTTCCCAGCAAGCATTGCAGCTGCCAAGTTGGGGGAGGGAGAAAGAATAGTATCGAGGAAGTCAACAGTGCGGGTTGTAGTCCTGTATGACACTTAGAACAGAGAGGACTACAGATCACTGAAGGCATTTCCAAGGTAGAAGAGATGCAGTGTACGGTAGGATATGTAGCCTCAGCTCTTTTTCTATCCCCAGCAATGCGAAATCAGTTCCTAGCAGACCCCATAACCACACAGTTGTACCAACCATTCAGACTCCACGGTAATGTACCTTGGGAAAAGCTGTCCTAGATGCTCAGTTCCCTCTCACAGTTAGGGTGACCAGATGTCCCAATTTTGGGGTCTTTTTCTTATAGAGGCTTCTATTTCTCCCCACCCCCTGTCCTGATTTTTCGCATTTGCTGTCTGATCACCCTACTCACAACGCATGGGGGTGGCAATTAGACTACAACTCCCAGCATACATTGGGCTCATCCTGCCCACTCTTAGCCCAGGGCACCATGAGAAATGTAGTTCTGAGACACTGATCACTACCACCCCATGGGCTGAAGGGGATAAAAGGTTAGAACCCCCAGGAGGCATTGCACGACATGATATTGCACTAAGCTGTGGGAAATGTGGTTCTGAGCCGGATTGTTGTTGGATCTGTGTGTGCATATGGCATTCTGCCCCAGATTTTCCAGTCAGCAGTCATCACACCAATCCATGGGTGCTCGGACACACATCCCACCCCAACTCCTCTCCCTTCCCCGCCCCCATTGCAACCCCTTCCCCAAATCCCCACCCCAGCCCCGCCTCCCCCTGCCCATGCACACTACAGTCTCCCTCTTCCCCACTCTCTCCCAGCCACGCAAAACAGCTGTTTTGCGGCACAAGCACTGGGAGGGAAGTGGGAGAAGCAGGATGTGGCAGGGGAGGAGGCAGAGATGGAGGTGAGCTGGGGCGGGGCGCAATTCTTCCCCATGAGTGCTCCAGCCCCAGAGCACCCACGGAGTCAGCGCCTACACACCAATCCATGTGTTACATGCCCCATATGGCCATTGGGGATTCTCCTTGAGGAGGTCCCACTGCAGGGGGATGGGGCAGCAGGGCCTGCACCCAGTAGAAGAAAATCCTTTTACTGGAGATGTCTCATGCAGCAAATGACAAATGCCCCTTTTAACTAGCCTTAGGGGGAGTGCTGGACAAATGCAGCAGAGCTCCTGCGGGCGCCTTTCTCAGCTGCCTGCTGGGCGAGAAGCAATCTCTGAATGGATTTGTGAGATTCTCTGCAGTCATGGGACTCCCCATGTCCAAAGTGCCGCCGCAGAAGGTCCTGCAGGCAGGGACAGGACAGAACTTTGGTGATCAACAGAAAATAATAGAGACCTTCAGTATCCCTGAGACATTTAATAGGAAATGAGATCTCCGTCCCCACCACACCACACGTACAGCTTGTGGGGCTTGTGGAGCAAGGGACGGGACGCAACACACAATGGCCATCAGCACTGCAACAGAGCTGGCAAAGCCAGACCGAGGGCAAGACGCGAAGGGCTGAAAGGTGAGGCACTCCGGCTGCTGTAGCTTGTTGGGCCTTGGTTTCCCCAGCAGTGTAATGGAAGACTCCACGTGTCCAGATGGCGAAAGTCTTTGGGGCAAGGAGTGTCTCTGACTCAGTGTTTGTGCAGCTCCGGGTGTGATGAGGGGGGTCTGTGCAGCGCTCAGTGCAATGGGAATCCCGGTCTCATGGAGGCTGCGGGGGTTGGGGGGGGTTGCTGCACCCAGTGTGATGAAGACCTCAGTCTTGTTGAGGGATCTGTACAGCACCCATAGGGACAGGGGATTCAAAGCAGGCCAAGGGGGTGTGGGAACAAGAGGCATGGGGGGCAGGATAGAAGGGCCAGTGCCATATGAACTCCAGCTATTCCTTCCCGTCCCCCAGTTCTTCAGTCCCTGGCCCTGGGGCCAGCTCTTAAACAATCCCCCTCCCCTCGCCTCCTGGATAACTTCCCAGGTCTCTGCTTGCGGCTCTGGACCGTTTAGCATCACCTGGATTCCTGCAGGCTAATGAGTCCCACCCCGCTGCTGGGTAATGAGTGACCCGCACCCACAGCAATCAAGGCAGACCCGTCCACAGCCACTTGTGACTGGGGACATTGCAACCTGGGGATGGCAGAATCCCTTCCCTCCAGTCTCAGCTCTCTTCTGGCCATGTGGGACTCCTAGTGGGGCAGGGGATCCTGCCAGACTAATGGAAAATGCCTCCACTGCCAATTAAGCTACTGAGCAGCAGGAGTCCCCGCTGATCTGGGTTCACCTAACACCCTCCAACCCCCATGACAACTGGAGTCTCCCTATCCCCCCACTGAAGGTGATGTTAGGGGTTGGGACTCGATGTGTATGGCACCCCCTAGAGGATGATCTGTAAACAGCAGGGCCCGATCCACTCCACATGGGCTCTAGTCTCTGGCTTGCGGCAGATTCATGCCCTCAGTAGCTGGCTGGCCATGGTGCCCATGCCACATACATGACTCCCAGTGGGCGGCGCTCCCAGTGTGCCATGTGTGACAGGCAAGGAAGCGAGCCACAGATCTGTGTTCTGCGGGTCCAGCCATGGCCAGCTGTTCACACTGCCCGTGCCAAGCGCTGCCTCATTGACGATGGTCCGTGCCTGCTCCCCAGGCCACACACCAATACAGATCCATATGCCACACCAGCGCTGGTCCCTGCACCATCCCCGTGCCACGCACCAACACAGATCCATCTGCCACACCAACGCTGGTCCCTGTGCCATCCCCGTGCCACACACCAACACAGATCCATCTGCCACACCAACGCTGGTCCCTGCACCATCTCCGTGCCATGCACCAATACAGATCCACCTGCCACACCGACGCTGGTCCCTGAGCCATCCCCGTGCCACACACCATCACGGATCCGTCTGCCACGCCGACACGGGTCGCTGTGCCTTCCCTGTGCCATGCACCAACATGGATCCATCTGCCACATCAGTGCTGGTCCCCACGCCATCCCTGTGACACACACCATCACAGATCCATCTGCCACGCTGACACAGGTCCCCGCACCGTCTCCATGCTACACACCAACACAGATCCATCTGTCATGCCGACACGGGTCCCCGCACCCTCTCCATGCTACACACCAACACAGATCCATCTGTCATGCCGACACAGGTCCCTGTGCCCTCCCTGTGCCACACACCAACACAAATCCGTCTGCCACGCCAATGCTGGTCCCTGCGCCATCCCCGTGCCACACACCAACACGGATACGTCGGCCATGACGACACAGCTCCCCACACCCTTCCCGTGCCACGCACCAAGACAGACCCATCTGCCATACCAACGCTGGTCCCTCCACCCTCCCCCTGCCACTCACCAAGACAGATCCTTCTTGCATGCCGAAACTGGGCCCCCCATGCCATGCACCATTACGGATCCGTCTGGTGCGCTGACGCTGGTCCCTGCGCCCTCCCCATACCACGCACCCACACAGCTATCTCTGCCATGCGCACGCTGGTCCCTGCCTGCTCCCCGTGCCACGCACTGCCAAAGATCTGTCTGTCATGCCGATGCTGGTCCCTGCACCCTCCCCATGCCATGCATCAACACGGATCTTTCTGGCACGCCAAAACTGGGCCCCGCACCCTCCTCGTGCCATGCACCATCACGGATCTGTCTGGTGCGCCGATGCTGGGCCCCATGCCCTCCCCTGCCACGGACCATTATGGATCCGTATTGCACGCTGATGCTCGTCCCCGCGCCCTCCCCGTGCCACACACCAACAGGGATCCCTCTGCCATGCCAACACTGGGCCCCGTGCCCTCCTTGAGCTACGCATGAGTCCCCCGAGCGGGTGGCTCAGGAGGAGGTGGAGGAGGTGTAGAGGTAGGTGGTCTCAATTGTCCAGTCCGAGGGCAGCTCCTCGGGGCAATGGCTCTTCATGTGCTTCTGCATAGCGGCCAGGCTGGGGCAGAACTGGCAGCAGAGGGTGCAGCGATAGGGGGCGGCACCACCATGGGTCCGCAGGTGCTTGATCATTGCAGAGTAATCGCGGGAGCGTTGGGGGCAGAGCTTGCACTGGAACGGCTTCTCACCTGCAGGGGGCAATGGGCTGTGAGGGGGGGTATCCCCAGCCCCTCCCAACCCCTCCCCTCCCTTGGGTCCCCACTCCTTCTCCAAACCTCTCCCTGCCCTTCCGCCAGCCCTAGCCACCACCCCTCCTGCCCAGACCCAGCCTCACTTCCCTGGGGGCAGCACAGGGTTAGCCCCATGGCAGGGTTAGGGACGGAAGGGGTAGGGCGGCCCCCCAGGACCCAGGGTGGTGGGAGGACCAGAGCGTCCCTGACTCCCAGTCAGGGCGAGGGCTAGGGAGTGATGGTGTTGGAGCGATGCCCCAGCCTGCAGGGGTACAAGGTGTGTACCCGGTTAACAGGAGTTACGAGGGGTACAACACAGCCAGGGAGCACCAGGAGCTGAGGCCCGTGGAGGGGAACACACGGCACCGTGGGAGTCTGACGCCCCTGGCAGAAGAGCACATGGCACTGGCAGGGCTGATGCCCGTCGGGGAAGGACACATGGCAAGGGGGGGAATGACACCCGTGGAGGAGAGCACCCCACAAGGGGCAGGGGGTCTGGCACTTGTGGCAGGGGGGTCCCACTCACCAGTGTGCACCCGATAGTGCGTCTCCATCTGGTGCTTGAGGGTGAAGCGCTTGCTGCACTCACCGCACTCATATGGCTTCTCCCCTTGAGGCGCCTGCCGGGGCCCCCGCAATCTGGTCGTGGCCTGGACCCCACGGGCACAGAACTCCCGATCCAACAGCCGCTGGCCTGCAGGGGTGGCAATGGAGTCAGTCCTGCAGGTCATGAGTGAGGGGCACCAGCTGGACAGGGGAGGGGCAGGGGTGCTCATGGCCCAGGCCATACCCATGTGGCTGCGGCTGTGTCTGCGCAGCGCTGTCTGGCTGGGGAACCGCCGCTGGCACAGCTGGCAGACGTAGCTCCAGGCACCAGCTGGCAGGGCCCAGGGAGGGCACCGTGGACCGTACATCAAGTACAGTGTGGGTGACGCCGCTGTGGTTGGCTCTGGGGAGGAGCAGGAGAGACATGACTCAGGATAGGCCCAGCCTGCCCAATCAGCCCCTCCCCAGTGAGCTCAGCTGGCTCCCACCCTCCAACCCCCCATCAGACCCATGGGCCATCCGACCCGGGTTTCCCAGCCCTGCTGTTCTCAGGTGACCCTACAATAACAACATGCCCAGTAGAAACAACCAAAAATATCCACCCCCTTGCCTCTGCCCAGTGCAGAGCACCGCCTCCCTGACCCCTCACTGTCCCTGCCTCTGGGGACCACCCCACTCCGCTGACTCTGCCTGCAGGGTCCCCCCACTGAAACTGCATCTCAGGGACCCCCCACTGTCAGTGCCCTCCAGGTCCCCATCTCCCACTATCTCACCTCCAGGGGGCTCCATGTTCAGGGGCAGCAGGTTCTTGTCACAGCTCCGCTGGGCCCGGCAGGGCGGGAAGGGGAACGTCTGGGGCCCTGGGGAGATAAAGTGACTGTCAGCCGGGATGTGGGAAGGACAGGCTGATGGGTTTGGGGTAATGTGAGTTACAGGGAGGGGAGCTGGGGGAGAGGCAATGAGGAATGAGGACGAGGATCTTGGAAGGGAGGAGGTAGTTGGGGTGAGCTGGAGGACTCAGGAGACAAGGGTAGGGGGGTGGCTGGAAGGTCAGGAGGAGCCCAGTGGAGCCAGTGAGGGACAAGGTGGGGGGAAGGGCAGGGGGAGGTAATGGGGCAGTGGGTGGTTGGGGTCAGGAGCTGCTAGTGGAAGGAGATAGGGCAGTTGGCAGGGTCCATACCTGGGTGGTACAGCGAGGGGGGCAGATGGTGGGGTGTTCACACATGGGGGGCAGAATGGGGGGTCCATATGAGGGTAGCGTGGGCAGGCATAGGGGTACATACATGGGTGGCACAGTGGGGTGGCAGGGGAATCCTTATGTGATTGGCACAGTGGGGGGTAGGGTGGAGGTTCGTACATGGGTGGCACAGCAGGGGGGAAGGATAGGAGATGCGTATGTGGGTGGCACTGTGGGGGGGCCTGGTGAGTTCTTACATGGGTGGCACAGTGGAGGGGCAGGGTGGGGGGTCTGTACATGGGTACCAGAGCTGTGGGGGCTGGGGGAACGGAGGGGTCCTTACGTGGATGGCAGAGAAGCGGGAGGTGCAGAGCGTCTGGACCCTGCTGGGGGCAGAGGTCGTACGCCGAGCTCTTGGCCGGAGCCGCCAGCAGCCTGAGCAGAGAGAAACAAGGGGTTAAACAGCAAGTGATCCACAGGACTCAGGATGGGTCCAGGCGGAATATCCAACCACAGCCCCCCATCACAAACTGGTCCCACCATAGCTCTGACCCTCATTGCCCCTGTGACGCTCTATATCTTGGGGGAATGCACTCCACTTCCAGGTTCATCTTTATAAAATGATTGTTTGGTATCCAATGCAAAGTTTGTCATGTTGGGTGTCTTCGGAAGGCTCATGATGCACTGAGAATTGTTGTTATAGGGATGTTATAGTAATTGTTACAGTAATGTTATGTAACGTTATAGGTCATAATTTCATGTATATAGTTATGAGGCTGAATATGGTTAGAGCAAGCCCAGGCGAAAACTCTCCAAGAGCAGAGAGGCAGTTCACACCTCATCAGGGCAGGTCTGGGACAAACCCATTCCAACCTCACAGGAACAAAGGGTGCTGGCCTGGGCCGCAACAAAAGAATCTGTTAGACACTCTAGGGAGTCATCCCCTTCCTTTGGGCAGTTTGGGACTGTGATGAGGTAATGCTCACCTGACTCCGAAGAGGGTGGGGGAAAAGCCAAAGGGGAAGAAAGAACAGCATAAAAGAGAGAGACATTTTGCCATGCTCTTTCTCTCTCTTCCACCTACATCTATAGACACAACCACCAAGTGACTGAAATACTGATCAAAGGGGAGAGCCTGGATGAAGAGCAACCAGCCAGCCGGTGGTGAGAAGCATCCACGTTTGTAAGGACCTGAAAGTGTTAAAATCAGCTTAGAATGTGTTTTGCTTTTATTTCATTTGACCAAATCTCACTTGTTGTGCTTTGACGTATAATCATTTAAAATGGATCTTTATAGTTAATAAATCTGTTTGTTATCCTACCTAAAGCAGTGGGTTTGGTTTGAAGCGTGTCAGAGACTCCATTTGGGAGAATAAGCCTGGTACGTATCAATTTCTTTGTTAAACTGATGAACTCATATAAGCTTGCAGAGTCCAGCGGACACAACTGGACAGTGCAAGACAGAGGTTCCTAGGGGTTGTGTCTAGGACCAGAAATATTGACTAGTGTCATTGGCTAGTTTCACAATCCAAGGAGCAGCTTAAATGCCAGAGGCTGTGCGGGAATGGCCCAGGAGTGAGGGTTCTCACAGCAGAGCAGGGTAAGGCTGGCTCTCACAGTCGAGGATTGGAGTGACCTAGCAGATCACCAGTTTGGATAACCCAGAGGGAAACGTCACAGTGGTACAGTGATCAGGGTGTATGTACGGCTTGTTATTCCAAGGGAAGTTCACACTTTAAGCACCGATATTTGTGATTTTAAGTGAGTCTGAATTGCAGTGGCTAAGACCAGTCAGGAGACGGTCACAGTTTTGTTATTTTCTGTTTGTTTATTTAAGGTGAGGGAAAGAAGCACAAAAAAGCAAAAAAATGATTATGAGTGAGGCAGCTACAAAACAAGAGCTGGATGGGTTGGAAGTGGAGGAGAAGGCAAAGGACTCAAGTTTCAAATGTGGCAGGCAGAAATTAGGCTCAAAGAAGTGGAGGCAACACCACATCAGGCAGGGATGGGGTGTGATGCCTGCCAGAGAGAGAACTGTCCAGGTTGCAGCTGAACCAGAGATAAAACTGGCTCCAGGGAGCAGAGAGCCATGTGTCCCAGAGGAGAGCCCAGAGAAGGAGCAAAGGGATCTCAGAAATCACAGAGGTGGGTATGGATTCCTGTGACTCTGGAACACAGGGAAGCAGAGTGCTTCCGAGCATAGGCGCCGACTCCGCGGGATGCGACTTCAAAGTGGGATGCGCACACCCCTGGGGGTGCGTGAGACCATCCCCAGGGGTGTGCGAGACCCCGGCACCGCCGCCGATCCCACCCGGGAGACCGCTGAACTCCCAGATGGTCTATTTTTGTCCTGCCAAAATGCCGCCGCAGAAAGCGGAAGCTTCCACTTTCTGCGGCGGCATTTTGGTGGACATACCCCCGGGGGCCGCACAAGTTTTTCCTCCACCAAAAGGGGCCGTGGAGGAAAAACTTTGAAAACCACTGCTTTAGGTGACTGCTAGGAGGGGGAAACACAGGGCAACCACAAAAGGGGAGCTGGATTTTCTGCATATGTACAGTCCTGGGGTTGGGAGATTGCTCCCCAAAGGGTCAGCCAATGCGCTGGATCCCCCTGAAAACCTATCCTGCCAGACCCTGAGGCACCAAAATTCCAGAACCATCATTAAATTAAGAGCTTACACAGAAGGGAATACTGGAGGGAAGGAAAAGCCAGCGACTGATATCATGGAAGAGAATCAAAGGACACCATGGGTAATGAACAAACTAACCTCAAACTAGAATATCTGAGCAGAAGGCATAGTATCATAAAGATACTTGTAAATGCACATCTGAGATAAAACATTTGGTATTAAGGTTAAGTTTTGGGGATAAGAATTTTGTCATGGATGTTAACTCTTATGATAATGCTACTTTTCAGTTAATACCTTCAAACAGGTTTAAAGCTTATCACCGCAGAGAAACCATAAAAAACCTGGTTTCCTGTGGGAGAATCTGGAAACTGAGGCACACTGCCTCATGGTCTTAATGGCTGGATGCCAAGAGAACTAAAACACAGACTTCTAGTCAGTTAGTCAGTGACTAACAGTCTTGCAGTACACTAAGAGGGAGGTGTGACACTCTGTACCTCGGGGGAACATCCTACACCCCCATGTTAATCTTTATAAAATGATTGTGTGGTATCCAATGCAAACTTTGTCATGTTGGGTGTCTTCAGAAGGCTCATGATGCGCTGAGCATGGTTGTTATATGGATGTTATAGTAATTGTTACAATAATGTTATGTAAGGTTATAGGTTATAATTTCATGTATATAGTTATGAGGCTGAAAATGTGTCCTCATGGATACAGCAAACCCAGGCGAAAACTTTCCAAGAGCAGAGGGGCAGTTCACACCTCATCAGGGCAGGTCTGGCACAAACCACATCAAGCGGCTGAAGCACTGATCAAATTGGGGAGCTGGGCTGAAGGGCAATCAGCAAGCCTGTGGTGAGAAGCACCCACGTTTGTAAGGGCACTGAAAGTGTTAAGATCACCTTAGAATGTGGTGGTTTGCTTTTATTTCATTTGACCAAATCCCACTTGTTGTGCTTTGACTTATAATTACTTAAAATCAACCTTTATAGTTAATAAATCTGTTTGTTTATTCCACCTGAAGTAGCGTGTTTGGTTTGAAGCATGACAGAGACTCCCCTTGGGATAAAGAATTTCTTTGTTAAATTAACGAACTCATATAAGCTTGCAGAGTGCAGCGGGCACAAGTGGACAGTGCAAGACAGATTTCCTAGGGTTGTGTCTGGGATCATGGGGAGCTGAGACAGCACAGGCCTGTGAGTCTGTGACCACTTGGGAACAGCGTGGAGATGGCCTATAACCATCTCCTTAAGAAGGACATTGTAAAGCTGTGCAGAGAGGGCTGCATATTGGAAAGCTCATCAAGGCACAGCTGATTGCTCAGTTGGAAGAGGAGGATTGCTCTAAGGAGCCGATTCCTGACCCAGCTGGGGCTGCAAGAGGGGCTGGGAGCAGTCAGACGGCCCCAGGGCCCACATCTGGTCCTGACCCACCTTGGGGCCTGAGAAAGGCGGGGAGCAGCCAGGTGTTCCGGAGACCCCTGTCCCTGACCAGCAAGGGGTCTCCACCAGGATCTGAGAGGGATGGAATTGGAGCTGAGATTGAAGGAGTCAGAAGACCATGGGAGTCAGGGAAGTCATGAAGCAGAACAGCAGGAGAGACAGAAGCAGCAGGAGTTGGTGACTGCTGAGCTGAGAGGCAGAAGGATCTGTCCAGGGCTGAGTGGGGATGGACCCTGAGGTGCCAATTCCACAGGGAACCTCGGCACTAAATTGCTGCCCACAATCACACTGGCTGATTATGTGAGGAAAGCAGCAGGCTCGCTGCCTGCCCGCACTGGGACAGCAGGGACAAAGCTGAGCCCAGGGAGATCGGAGACCCCAGCGGAGTGTGGGGAACCACAGCCAGGGCGGGACAGCTGCCAACCAGGGCTGCCTTGCCCAGAGGTGCAGAAGGCCTGGGACACCTGCTTTTCATAGCAGCGCCTTTTCAGAAGGTGGCTCTGGCCTTGGCAGGGGAGGAATGGGAGGGGAAGGCTCCCCCGATGGAGAATCAGTGATGGACATGCACTGACTTTTTGGGGAAAACTCGCTGAGCTCATGGGTCCAGCCAGGGAGAACCTAGCCAGGGCCAAAGGGAGGCAGGTCTGGTATGACGGCTCAGCCTATGGCACCAGAGACCAGGTGAGAGGTCTCATCCCTGTGAAGAAGAATAAGCTGCCTGGGACGGGCCCTTAAAGGTCATCAAGCAGCTGAATGGGGAGAACGATGTGGTGGAACTGCCCAACTGGACTCACAGTCACTGAGGGGGCCAGGTCAACATGATGGAGCCGCACTGTGACAGGGAGAGGCTGATACTGGCCGTGTGTGGCTGTGGGAGAATGGGGAAGGTCCCCTGGTGGGTCTCTTCCCTGAGACTGGAGCGAGCCTGTAACTGGAATCAATTCCTCTATGACCAGCAAACCCCTGTCCAGCAGGCAGAGATCAGAGAGATGCTGCATTCATACCAACAGCTGTTTTCCAACTGGCCTGAGCTCAAAACAGAGCTGTCCATGGGTGGAGATGGGAGATGGCCCTCCCATCAGGTGTGCCCCATTCAGAGTAACAGAGAACACAGCACAGGCCCTGGAGAGAGAGGTCAGAGACATGCTAGCTTTAGGGTGATCCAGACATTCACCAGCCCTGGGAGCCTCTCCCCTGGTGCTGGTCCCCAGGAAAATGATTCTGTGGGGCCTATCGGAAGTTCAGTGCCATAATCATGTCTAGTGCCTGTCAGTGGCTAGACCTGGGGAGATCCTAGATAAGCTGGAGGAGAACTTGGTACCCCATGACTAGGGATTTCACCAAAGGCTCCTGGCAGGTGCCTTTAGATCCAGATGCCAGGTTGAAACCTGCTTTTGTCACCCTTTGGGGATCTACAAGTCCCTAGTCCCACCTTTTGGGCTCAAGGAAGTGCCAGTCACCTACCAGCACCAGGTGGATCAATGGGATGGAGAATTTTACCCTAGCGTACCTTGATAATATTTGTGCCATTTGCCAGACCTGAGAGGACCATGTGTCCCAGGGAAGAGGGGGCTGAGTCACCTCCAGGATGCAGGGCCGACTGTAAAAGCTGGGATGTGCAAGGTGGGGATGGCAGAGGTGTGATACCTGAGCCACAAGGTGGGGAGTGGGCACCATAAGTGAGAGCCAGCCAAGGTGGGTGCGAATGTGGAAAAATTGGAGAGTCCGGAGGGCAACAAAAAAAGAGCCTCTCCTCATGACTTATGAGGAGAGGCTGAGAGAACTGGGATTGTTTAGTCTACAGAAGAGAAGCCTGAGGGGAGATTTGATAGCTGCTTTCAACTACCTGAAAGGGGGTTCCAAAGAGGATGGATCTAGACTGTTCTCAGTGGTACCAGATGACAGAACAAGGAGTAATGGTCTTAAGTTGCAGTGGTGGAGTGGGGCGGGGGGATTAGGTTGGATATTAGGAAAAAAAATTTCACTAGAAGGGCGGTGAAGCACTGGAATGGGTTCCCTAGGGAGGTGGTGGAATCTCCTTCCTTAGAGGTTTGTAAAGTCGGGCTTGACAAAGCCCTGGCTGAGATGATTTAGTTGGGGTTAGTCCTGCTTTAAGCAGGGGGTTGGACTAGAACCTCCTGAGGTCCCTTCCAACCCTGATATTCTGTGATTCTATGATAAGAGACTGGCCTGCTCCCCAGACTAAGAAACAGGCCCAGGCCTTTATTGGGATGGCGGGGCACTACCGGAGGTTTGTGCCCCACTTTAGCTCTGGTTCAGCTCCCATCACAGAGCTCTGCAGGAAGGGTAAGCCAGACAAGCTGGTCTGGAGCAGGCAGTGCCAGAGGGCGCTCTGCACACTGAAGGAGGAGCTGGTCAAGAGCCTGGTGCTCGGAAACTCAGACTTTGACAAGCCCTTTATGGTGTTCACCGATGCCCCAGACACAGGGCTCGGTGTGATGCTGAGGCAGGTCAATGCAATGGGGGAGAAACACCCCGTCATGTATCTGAGCAGGAAACTGCTGCCAGCCTCCTGAGGTGGGCTCTGTCCTTGCAGGATTAGGAGAGTTTAGGTCCACATTAAGGAGAGTGCAAATGTTATAGCGGGTGCTTTGTCCCAGAGAGGGAAGCCTGTACTTCCCCAGGTCACTGGCTAAAGTGACCCCACTCAATTTGGTCTCGAAGCGGGGAGAGGTGGGACAAAGCGGAAATTTTCCATTGTTATGATGCTTAGGCGCCGACTTCCTCTCTGCTTCATGGGTGCTCGACCCCCTCACCTCAGCTCCTGGTCCTGCCCCGCTCCCCTCCTTGCCCCACACCAATTTCACCCTGGTCCCCCAAGTCCTTGCCCCTGCCTCACCTCTTCACTGCCTCCCCCTCCCCCTACCACATCCCCACTTCTCCCCCTCCCTCCCAGAGAGTCCTAAGCATTGATTGGCATGCGGGAAGTGCTGGGATGGGGAGGAGCAGGGATGCAGTGTACTCGGGGGAGGAGGAGAAGAGGATGGAGTGAGGGCTGAGGAAGCTTGGCTGCCGGTGGGTGCAGAGCACCCGCTAATTTTTCATCATGGGTGCTCCAGCCCTGCAGCACCTACGGAGTCGACGCCTATCTTATGATGTATGTGAGTCCTACTGCTTTGCATGAATGCTGTGTGTGTGCCTCAATTTCCCTGTGTATTGCACCAATATCTAGGTGGTGGGAATAAGCTTGTGTGACTTCTGCAGAGGTTGCTCCAGCTGCCTGCACGGACTGGAGCAAGCTCTGCAGAAGTCACACACGCTTCTGTGTGTCACGCACAGGGTTATGAGCTACCCCTTCATAACCTGAGACCCAGGAGGGGATGCAACCAGGTGGCTCTTGGCTGGGAGCAAGACAAAGGCCTGAGGAGGAGCAATGGGAGGGCAGTGGCCCGGCAGCTGGAAGCGAGTCCGTCTGGGCTGGCTTGGGGCACTGTGGGAGGGCCAGAGCCCTGGCTCTGGGCTCTGCTTCTCACAAGGTGGACTTGGCTGAAAGTCACTGATTTCTCTGCTAACAAGCTCTGTTCTACGCTTGTTCCTGTCGACTAATAAACCTGTTTTACCAGCTGACTGAGTCACGTCTGACTCCGGAGTTGGGGTGCAGGGACCTCTGGCCTTCCCATGACCCCACCTGGGCAGACTCACTGCGGGAAGCGCACAGTGTGGAAGGGGATGCTGAATGCTCCGAGGTCAGACCCAGGAAGGTCGAAGCTGTGGAAGCTTCTTGCCCTGGAGACTGTAGCTCAGAGAGAGGAGGCTCCCCCAGAGTCCTGTTTGACTTTGTATAGAGTAGGTACAGAGCATCGCCCCGGTGAACCCGTGACACCCGCATCGCCCCCTAACTCCCCACTGCTCTGACCCCCTTGACCCCTAGCCCCCCACCACTCAGACCCCCATAACTCCCTGGCTCCCCCCCCCCATCTCTGACCCCATGTGATGAAGTGGGGGATTTTCTTGTTTTTTCCTTGTTTTTTCCTTGTTTTCCTATGGTTTGCATGCAGAGGGGGTGGGACTCAATTTCCCTCGTTGTTACGGGTTTAATGAGGTGATGGGAGAGGGAGTTTATTGTTACAAAGGACTGATGAGGGAACTTGGGACCCCAGCCAACGGCCTGGAGAATGGATACCCCTGCGCCTGGTGTCCCAGAGGCCCAGCTCAGGAGTCGCAGCTGGTTCTGGCCAGTGGGAGGACAATGGGCTGTGAAGAGAGGATCCCAGTGAGCCATGACCTGACCAGCCAGAGGGGGCCAAAGGACAGAAGAGGGGAGAGGAGACCCAGGCGACCCTGTTTACCTGGAGAGAAGACAATGGACAGAGGCAGGGCTTGGGGCTGGTGAGATCAGATGCCCAGCTGGGAATCAGGGGGGCTCAGGCTTGGAGAGAGCAGGCAGAGCCCACTTGAATGCAGGGGAGACGTGGATGTGCTGTGCTGAGGGAGGGCAGGCCTGAGGGCCCTCCAGTCTAGAGAACAGGGTGGGCATTATTCCCTCTGGGAGTGGAGACACCAGGGGTCTAGAGCGAGGGGATTCCTGAGGGGATCCACAGTGAGAGACAGGTGTGCTAAGGCTCAGAGAGGTGCGGCTCCAGGAGGAGGAGGGGCTTGACCCCTGAGAGATTGGACCCCCAAGAAGGGCTGTTGCACTGAAGGGGGTTCCCCCCACAGGACCGTATGAGGCCAAGGGTGGGCATGACCTGTGAGTCCGTGACACCCCATCACCCCTGGACCCCACTGCTCTGACCCCATCTCTCCCTGGCCTCCCACCACTCTGACCCCATTGCTCCCCAACTCCCCACAGCTCTGACCCCCCATCACCCCCTAACTCCCCACAGCTCTGACTCCCATCACCCCAGCCCCCCACCACTCTGACCCCTATCGTCCCCCAAACCCCCACTGCTCAAATGCCCTGTGACAAAGTGCGTGCCTCAGGTTTCTTGCATGTCCCATTACTCCCCAGCAGGGGGCAGGGGCTGAAGCGTTAAGTCTGTGCTCAGAGACACGAGGTCATAGACTGGCCCATAGTGATGGACAAGCTAAGAAGATAGTGGAAACCACCCACAGCCAGAGGACTCCCCGAGACCCTGGTCCAGGACTAAGCATGGGGGATTGGGGTGGGACCGACCAGAGGCAAAGCCCCAGACTTAGGAGCAGGGCTGGGCCTGGGGCAGGGGATGCTGATGGGTTCATCCAAGGGACAGGTTAAAAGCTGGGGCACAGTGTCAATCCTGCGTATCTGGGACCCCCTCCATCACCCCGTCGCAACCGTGGCCCTGAGCCATAGGCAACAGTCTCACTCCAGCCCTGCACTGGGAGCGCCCACCCCTCGCTCTGAACCATGCGGTTATGGATGGTACGTGCTGGCGGGCAGCCGTGCTGCAGCTCCACACGCAAGCTGCCCTGGGGCGCGGGCGTGTCCCAGGTCTGGGAAACCCCAGCTTGCAGCATGGAGGGAACTGGACACCAGATCTAAAACCCGATGGCACACAGTCCCCTGCAGGTCCCCCACACCCTCAGCGCAAGAACCCGCTGGCACTGCTGGCCTGTGCCCTAGCACCTCGGGGTGTTGGCCTGCTGCTCTAGACCCCAGCAGCCCCTGACAGTTCACCCTGCAAATCCCATCCCTCTGGAACCTGGCAGCCCCCCACAGTTCACCCTGCAGATCCCATCCCCCTGAACCTGGCAGCCCCACCCCACAGTTTACCCTGCAGATCCCATCCCGCTAGAACCTACCAGCCCACCACAGTTCACCCTGCAGATCCCATCCCCCTGGAACTTGGAAGCCCCCCACAGTTCACTGTGCAGATCCAATCCCCCCTGGAACATGGCAGCCCCCCACAGTTCACCCTGCAGATCCCATCCCCCTGAACCTACCAGCCCCCACAGTTCACCCTACAGATCCCATCCCCTAGAACCTGACAACGACCACAGCCCCCGACAGTTCCCCCTACAGGTTCCATCCCCCCAGAACCCAGCAGCCCCCACAGTTCACCCGGCAGATGCCATTCCCCTGGAACACGGGAGCCCCCTGTGAGGAAGTTGGGAATTTTTGCAGTGTTTTACATGAATAGCATGTGCATGCCTCAGTTTCTCTGTGTGCTGCACGTTTAACAAGGTGGTGAGAGTGGGTTTGTTGTTACAGAGGACCAGGGGTGACCTCACCTAGGAGCCGGGACCCCCAGAACGATCTGGAGATTGGGAACCCTAACAACTGGTGACCTGGAGACTAAGACGCCCACCTCAGTTTGGCTCTGGCTCATTGGAGGACAATGGGCTGAGGAGAGAGGACCCCGGTGCCCTGACCATCCGGTTCCAGTCGCAGGGGAACAAAGGACGGAAGAGAGAGGGCCCCAGTGACCTGTTTGCCTGGGATGAAGGACAAAGGACAGGAGAGGAGCTGTTGGGGCCGGTGATATTGGATGGAAAGCTCAAGGTCTGGACTGGAGAGAGACAGAGCAGGCAGTGCCCATCTGAATGCAGGGGAGACTTAGATGTGCTGTGCTGAGGGAGGCCAGGCCTGAAGCCCTGAAAGTTTCCTAGCCTGTGTTCAGATGCTCAGTAAACCCCACTGTGCTACGCTGGCTGAGAGTCGCTCCAGTCTAGAGAACAGGATGGGCATTATTCCCTCTGGGAGTGGAGGCCCCAGGGGTCCAGAGTGAGTAGACTCCCTGAGGGGGCCCATAGTGAGAGACAGGTGTGCTAAGGCTCCTAGAATCTGGCAGCCCTCAACAATTTACCCTGCAGATCCCATCCCCCTAGAACCCGGCAGCCCTCCACATTTCACCCCGCATGTCCCCATCCCCCTAGAAACCAGAAGCCGCCCACAGTTCACCCTGCAAATCCCAATCCCTCTAGAATCTGGCAGCCCCCACCAAATGATCTGGAACACAGCTGCCTCACCATATGCCACAGAACCTGGCCGCGCATGGTACACACCATTCCAGAACCCAGGCACCTCCAATTCTTACTCTAGACTGAAGCTAATAATTACCCACTCTTCTCGAACTTGGCTGCATGTATCACTTTAGAATGTGGGAACTCCTCCCCCCACCAACCACCACCATCCACATGAGAACCCACCTGTCAATACCACCAGCAAACACTCTAGAACCTCACAGCAGACGATCAGAGTGGCTATACAACCCACCCAGCCATGCATTTTCCTCCGGAATGGGGACATCAACATGCTGGAGCAATCGCGAACCTATTCCCCCCATCTCTACTCTAGAACATTCTCCAGTTGGATGGTGCTCTAGAATGCAACCCTACTGTTCCTGCATGATCTAGAACCCAGCCTCGCCATGTTCCACACCGCACCCAGACTGCCTGCGCCCTGTTGCCTGGCTTGCTGGTGCTCTAGAACCCTTACTGCAGACGGTTTTGATGGATGCAGGTAGTTGGAGCCCCAGAGGCCAGGGCTAAGAGGCACCCATTCCTGCCTGTCTGGGTAATGCAGGTCCCACACACGCCTGCTAGACATGCAGCACTGTGGCAGGGGGTGGGTGCCAGGCTGTGGGCATCACTCAGCAGAAGAGATGTGGGGAGCATTCTCCTGTGACAACATGGCAATTTTTGTAATATTTTTATGACCCCAATATGTGCCTCCGTTTCCCCTATGCATGGCTGCCCAGTGTGGGATAAAGGTTGAGTTTTGCTCTCAGGGCAGGCTGGGAGACAAAGCTATTAATGTCACCTAGCCAGCTGAGCTGCAATGGGCCATTAACGAAGTCATGAAAACAGACCCACTGACCCCAAGTCAATGAGCAATTGGAGAAGACAGCTGCACAACTGGTCACCAGTTCAGAACCCCCGGCCAGCCACGGCCCAGAGGTGCTGCGATTTCCCTGCCTCACCACGGGGAAGTTGGGCAGAGACCCCAGAACAGGGAAGGTGCATGGTGGGGGGCACAGAAGCTGGCATCAGTCCTGGCAGAGCAAAGGCCATCCAGCAAGTCAGGCTCCATTGGCCAAGCTGAACAGCGTAAAGCAGAAGGGCCTGAGGTGCAGCCTAGAGGCGCGAAGGCCATGTGGCAGAAGAACGTGAGCCACTTTGGGCGTCTGGCACTCAGCAGAGGCTCCACCGAGGGACTGTTCCAAAGCTGGAGGCACTGCCCCAATTCTGCGCATCTGTGACACCCCCCACAATCCCTGCTGGTGCCCAGCTCTGAGCTCAGGGCTGAGCAATGCGGTGCCCATCCCCAGCGGGGTCCAAGAGGGCTCCATTCACCAACAAATCTTATCTGGGAGACAGGATTTCGTCAGAAAAATGTGAGTGACCCTTAGGAATTGTTTGAGAACACTTCTACTAAGTGCCAAAAAAGCCAAGCTAGAGAACGGCCACGCCAGATCTGAAATCAACCTGGCTTATTGGAGAAGTGCAAGTGATTCTAAAACACAAAAAGGAAATACATAGCAAATGGTAAATGGGGAGTGGAGAGCAATGACTATCACTCAGAAGCTCGGAATTGTAGAAACTGGATAAGGGAAGCAAAAGGATGCCAGACACAATCTATGTCTAGCAGAGAGAAGGACAATGAGAAGGAGTTATTAAAGTATATTGGGAACAAAAGAGAATTCTAAATGTTCTTTAACAATGACCTAGAGGAAAACACAAAATCATCCCTGATAAACTGTCTGATGACACAAAAATTGGAAGAATGTGAAATACCGAAGAGGGCATGTCACCGATTCAAGGTGATCAGGGTGGCACAAGCATACCCTCTGAGTTATAACATGGCAAAATGTCAATATATCTACCTGGGACCGCAGAATGTCGATGGGGGATAGCTCCAAAAGAGGTGACCCTCAGGTCTATAAGCAGGGGAATTTGGAGAAGAAGCCCAGAGGTTATTTGACCTCTGTACTTGGCCCTGGTGTGAGTGCAGCTGGGACTCTGTTGCCAGTCCTGGAGCCCCCTCCCCGCACCCGCCTTCCAGAAGGGATCTGAATAAATTGGAGAGGAGTCAGAGAAAAGCCGGGAGGAGGGGTACTGTGAGGAGATACGCCAGGCATGGGATCAATTTAGCTGGATGCAGGGCAGGCTGAGGGGCTCATTAATAACTGGATTGTCAGAGGAAGATCTGCCCCATAGAAGGCTGGAAACTGAAGCCAAACCCATTTAGCCCAGAAAGCTTTGGGACCCAGCCCAAGTGCCAAGACTGCAGGCTGGGGCGCTGTGCGGGACGAGGGGGCTGGTCCCATGGTGAGGGGCTGGGGCAGGGCTGGACTGGGGAAGGGCACACAGTACCCTGTGTGCAATGTATATGCATCCTGCCCCACGGCTGGAAACAGGAAAGAGCCACCACGTGATCCCTGGCCCCCAGCGCGCCCCATACGGGGTGAAAGGTTCAAGTTTTCAAACCACAGCAGCTGTCAGTACAGGCGGATGGGAGGGCGAGGCTCTGGGACCCGTAACACACGGGAGGGCAGAGCATGATCACAATGGACCCTTCTGACATTACAGTCTCTGGGTCTAGGAGGCTGAGAACTGGGACTCCCCAATGCCCAGCTCCTGTATCAACCCTGAGATGCACACCCCACAACTAATATCCCCACCACCTCCAATCCAACCCTATAACAACAGCTCCCCTACCCACAATCCACCCCTACGCTCCATATCCCTCACTGCCCCAGCTAGATCCACCTCTACACCCCATATCTCCCTGCTCCTCTGAAATACACCCCTACTCCCCACATCTTCCCTGCTCCCCAGTCCACTCCTACACTCCATATGCCCCAAGGCCCCACCCAGATCCACCCCTAAACCCCATGTCCCCCTGCTCCCCAAACCAAACCTACATCCCATGTCCCCCTGCTACTCCCAGATACACCCCTACAGTAGCCCCTCTGCCCTCCCAATCCAACCCTACACCCCATAGCCCCTGCCCTCAATCCACCCCTACACTCCATAGCTTCCTGACCCAACCCAGATCCACCCCGACACCCCATATCCCCTCTGATTCTCCCAGATCCACCCCTACAGCCCCCTGAAACCCCTTCACTTCCCCACCCTCCGAATTAAGGTAATTTGGCCTAGAGGAAAATGTGAACGGCTCTGGGGTGGTGGGGGAGAAGAATGTGTCATCTAGGAACAACTCAGCCCTTTGAAGTCGGGCATGTGGGTGTGGGGCCGGCCGGGGGAAACCCCATGGGCGAGTCACCCGCCCACCCCTCCAGTGGGGCCTGTTTCAACTCAGGCTACACTGCTTTCTGGGGCAGGAATCTGCTGGGCTCAGGGTCTGTGCGTCACTGGGCCAGGCGGAGTGGAGGGCCCTGAGCTGTGACACGCATAACTGCAAAGCAGAGCGATTGGGGGATTTCCCTCCCCAGCGTCAGGCCAGGGCTGGGATACCTGGGAGCTCCCCCCATGGATAATGCTTTCCCTCCCCTCCGCGCCTCCGAGCCGCAGTGCCCCTACCCCAGGGTTAATCCAGATGGCCTGGCGCCGGTGGGCGAGTGGCCTCCAGCCACGGGAGCAAAAGGTCAGTGGCGTTCAGCAAAGTGCCTGTCCCTGGTGCCCTACTAAGAGCTCAACAGCGTTTGCCATGCCTGCCCTCAGCGGGAGAGTGCCCCAAGGAGACCAGGCAGGAAACGAGTGACACGACTTGTTCCCACAGAACAGGGCTCACAGCCAAGAGCCAGCGCACCCCAGAGTCCCAGGAGGTGGAAGGGCAGCAGTCTCATGGCCTGAATCTTACCCCCTGGCTCTCAGCCCTCCCCTGCCCTAACCACTAGGCCCCTCTCCCCTTCCAGGGACAGAATCCAGGTGTCCTGCTCTAATCCACTAGACTCTACTCCCCTCCCAAAGCCAGGGATAGAACCCAGAAGTCCTGACACCCAGCTCCCCCTGCTCTAACCCACTAGATCCCATTTCCTTCCCAGGGACAGGGATGGAACCCATGAGTCTTGCTCCTAGCACCCCCTGCGCTAATCCACTAGACCTCACTCTACTCCCAGAGCCAGCCAGGGATAGACCCCAGGAGTCCTGCTCCCAGCCCTCTGCCCCCAACCACTCCCATCACCTATGGCTTCTCTCCCACACCGACCCCGCTCACCTTTGGTCTTCTAGTTGCTTCTCTCTGCCTGCGATCCCAATGGTGGCGCTCGGCTTCCCCGTCTCCAGCCCACAGGAGACGGGTCGGATGTAGCTGTGGAAACCCACAGATGCCGAGAGGGCCATGTGCCTGGGCCCCAGGTCACCCAAGGGTGAAGGCAGCGACCGCAGCTGGTAGCTGAGCAATGGTGGGCAGGGCTGGTAGCCAGCAACCACCCCCTCTGGCCCCCAGAGCACCTCTGGTTGCCAGGGATGGGCGTGGCGCTCCTGAGGCAGTGTCTGGGCTGTGGCTGTGATGACACTTTCCCGAGGCTTGAGGGAGGACTGTTCGAACAGGAACCAACTGGGTGCCAAGCTGCCATCTTGGATTTGGCTCCCCTTACTGTCTGGTCTAGCCAGGGCCAAGCAGGGTCCATCATCCAATAAAACTAGGTCATGGTTACCTGGTGCTACCATCCCGCCAACAGCGCTGGCGACCACAGACTTCATCTGGGACATCCCATCCACTGTTTCCTTCCTCACGTCTTGAGTACCAACCCTGTCATGGCTACCAGCCCTGTTGCCAAATGCATCATGGCCACCAGCCCCGTCGCCACTGACAACCCTGTCATGGCTATCAGCCCATTCACCAATGCCAGCTCCATCACGGCCGCCAGTCCTCTCACCAATGCCCACTTTGTCAGGACCATCAGCGCTGTCACCAATGGCAACTCCATCATGGCCACCAGTCCTGTCTCCAGTGGCAACCTCATCATGGCCACCAGTCCTGTCATCAACTCCATCATGGCTACCAGTTCTGTCACAAATGGCAGCCCTGTTATGGCCACCAGCCCTGTTGCCAATGCCAGTCCCATCAGGGCCTCCAGTGCCCATGGCCCTGAGGCAGGCCTGCTCCAGCTCGTCCATCTCCAGGTCCCGGGCAGTAGCCAGGAGGCTGGTGAGTTCCTCAGATGCCACCTCAAGGCTACCGGTGTAGGCGAAGTCCAGGGCATGCTTGAAGGTGGCAGGCACAAGGAAGTCCAGGCTACAGAGCTTGCTAGGGCCCTGCGGCAGGAGGAGCCGGGCCAGGGTGCGGCTGGCGCAGGCCAGCACTAAGCTGTGGGCCGGGAAGTCCTGCTGGCCCACACGCACCAACACGTCGCACAAGGCCTGTGCATGCCTCAGCTCACCAGCCCTATGCAACAGCAGGTCCGGGTGTGAGGGGCTGTGCAGCCTGACCCGCCGTGCCATTTCCCTGCCGCAGGGCTCAGGGGCACTGCTGGTCAGGGATCAGCTCCTCCATCAGCCACGGGACTCTTCCTCCTGGGGACAAGGGGAGAGGGAGATCATCAGTGGGGGTGGGCTGCACAAGATGGCCGCCAGGCTCTCAGACCCAACACTCAGGGATGGTGGGAGCATGTGGAGGCTGCACAAGATGGCTACCAGGGTCTCAGACCCAACATTCAGGGATGGAAGGAGCGTGGGACGGGGGGGATGCACAAGATGGCCACCAGGGTCACAGACCCAGTGCTCAGAGATTGCAGGAACATGCCCGTTGAGAGGAATTTGGACCACCACTCCCTCCCATTTCCTTTAAGTTACACAGGCAGTTGGGGGCTACAGTTGTCCCTTGTTCCTCCACCCCCTCTTTCCAGCACTGGGCAAGATTGGGAGGGCAGAGGGTTGCCGCAGGTTGCATGGAAGAGGTGGCAGCTTTGCAGGAGTTGGCAGCATTGGTGTGTAGAAGGGAGGACTGGCAGGAGTGGGGTTTGGGAACATTGTGCTGGGGGAGGGGATGGCGGGAGCGGAGAGTGGAGAGGCAGATGAGAAGGAGAGGTTGGCAGGAGTAGGATCTCAGTGGGAGTGGGATGGGCCTGGGCCATCTTGTGGGGGGAGGTTTGGGCAGGACCATGAGCCAGTCCCCCGGGGGGCAGATCCTGGGCCAGCTTTGGAGAGGCCATTAGCCTGTCCCGCAAGGGGGTAGGGCCTGGGCCTGCTGATGGTACCCTATGAGCCAGCCCATGGGGGGAAGGGACCAGGCTGGCTGAGGGTGGGACTGTGAGCCTGTCCCATGGGGGGCAAGGCCTGAGCCAGCTCAGGGGAGCCATGAGCCCATCTCATGACGGGGCAGGACTTGACCAGCTGCGGAGGCTGTGAGTCCAGCTCATGGGAGGCAGGACCTGGGCTGGCTGGGGCTGGGGGACAGGGGCATGAGGCATGGGCCGGCTTGGGGGACTGTGAACCCAGCTGTGAGGCCATCTCGTGGGCGAACAGGGCTTGGGCCGGCTCAGGGGGACGGGGGGGGGCAGGGTCTGGGCTGGCGCTGTGTGGGAGGCCATGAGCGGGCCACAGGGGGCAGGGCCTCCGCAGCACAGCGCTGTGGGGTTTGGGGTTTTTGCTTTGTTGTCTGCGAGGCAGGAAGCTGGAGGGGGGGGATGAGCACCCAGGTCTCTCGAGTGCATGAGAAAGTGTCTGTCCCCCCACCTCCACCAACCCCTGGCTCTGCTCCCACAACAAAGGCAGCAGCACCAGCGCGGATTCAGCACATGAAAGAGGCGGCCCCACCAGAAAGCTCTGGGGGGAGCGGGGCACTCCGGATTGGGGGTTGACTGGAAGCCAGCCCAGTGCATCCTGAGTTTCCTCAGTATTCCCCCTACCTCTGGGAGAGCTTCCCTCAAACTCCTGTGTGCAGAGGTGAATGCTCAGTGCAGCATTGCACATACGGAGCAAGCACTGGGCCCTACTCCCCTCCCAGTGCTGGGTAGAGAACCCAGGAGTCCTGGCTCTCAGCCCCCCCTGCTCTAACCACTATACCTCACTCCAATCCCAGGGCTGAGGAGAGAACCCAAGAGTCTGGGCCCCCTCACAGATGCTTTTTAAAAGATGCCCTGAACAACTCTTCTCCTCCCACCATCCCTGGGAATTTAATCCAAGGTTTCCAGGTGCCCAGATGTCATAACAAGATCCCTCCTTTTTTTCGGGGTGGAGGGGAGCTTGGTGCTTTGTGGACACGGAGCCCACTTTGGGGTGTCGGGCATCAGCACCCCAAAAGCACTAGCCCCTTTCAGAAGCAGTGGCCAAACATGCATCCCAGACAGGGTAGGGGACAGGGCAGAAGGGAGAGAGATGGGGCCATTCCAGGGCAAAGCTGTAATGGGCGTCGCACTTTATAGCGACACCGGTGGCCATCTCCACCCGCACCCTATGCCTGAGTTTTTGGAGGCTCCTCCTGCCCCTCTGCTGTTCTCACAGGGACACTCTGCGGAAGTCGAGGGATCTGGCCACGTTTGGATGGACGCTTCCAGCCCCATCAAACTGTTTCTAACTCACTGCAGCAAGATGGCCCTCCTTGGCCATCCGAAAACCCAGAGGCCTCTACTGAGATCAGCCCCCACTCCACTCCTCCCGATTGTGCCAGGTGCTGCACAGACCCTGACCAAGATCAGGACCTGCCTCCCCTCCCTCCAAATGTGCCAGCTGCTGCTGAGACCCCAAACCAGGCCAGGGCCCCGTTGTGCTGGGTGCTGCCCATATGCCAACCGAGATCAGGGCCCTGTTGTGCCGGGCACTGAACAGACCCTGACTGAGACCAGGGCCCCCGGTGTACCAGGTGCTGCAGATATATAGCGAGTGATTCCCTCCACCGAAGAGCTTACAATTCAGAGCGACAACGCAGACAAAAAAAGGACGTGCCTCCACGAGGAAACTGAGGCCCAGACAGCCTGGGTTTCATCCCAAAGTCCCATGGGAACTCTGTGGCAAAACTAGTAATCGGGCCCAGCTGGGGTGAGTCCCAAACGCACTTTCTGGTTATTAGTAATTAAAAAAAAAGAAAAAGAACCAAACCCCACAGTCCCCCCACCCCCAACTCAGATACTTGCAAAACCACTGGGAGCAAAACACTCTAAAAACTTCACTTCGTAGGGCACACGTGTCCCATTCTTTGCAGCGACTGCTAGGCAAAAACAGGGCAGGGCTGTGGGACTCAGGCCCATTTCCAGTGTCGAAGCAACAAGGACCCCACCAAATACCAGCTCCAGCCACCACCAGAAAGCTACAGGGAAAGAGGGCAACACCACTCATTCCTCCCAGACTCCTCCACATTCCGGTAGGCACTTTCAGGAGGGCCAGTTTCCTGACCACGTGGTCCCTCCACGGCATCTGTCAGCAACTGTGGGAGCTGTCAGCTCGATAAATTCCTGATTGTTTGGGAACAAAAGACCCTCCCCTTTTCCCAGCATCCCAGTAAACAAGGGGCGGAAGGGGACTGCAACTAGTCCACTGGACCCTCAGAAGGGGATGGCAGGGGATAGATCCCAGAGCCCTGCCATGAGCATCATTAGCCTGGAAGAATCCCCCTTGGGAATCAGCAATATAGGGCACATGTCACATGCACATCAGTGGAGCAAACAGAGAATTTTCATTATTGGCCTTGATGGGCCACTGTCTGAGCAGGAATGGGGGATATAGGCTGGCTGGGCCCATGGGCTGGTCCAGGGCAGCGCCCTTGAGGAGCGACAGGGCTGGATTTCTGCCCATTCCCCTCTCACACTGGTGTAAATGGGGAGCAGTTCCCAGCAGTCAATGGGGCTAAATCCCCTCGTTAATCCAGCCTGGGAACCCCTGAGCTGGTGTCTCAGGGCCAGATGGGAAATAGTTGAGCACCCGTTCAATGGGGACCCCTAAACCCAGCCTTGGGGCAGGGAGTGGCTTTCCATTTGGCCTGTCCAGCACCTGGCACAATGGGGCTCAGGGCTGTGGCTAGGGCTCCTAGGTGAGGGGCTGGTGGAGCAGAGAATCCTCCCCATAATGACACTGCAGCAGGGAGAGGGACCCTGAACTTGACCATGGCTATCTATTTAACAAAGATCCCTTTGGAGGAGTGGGGTGCTAATCCCAGCACGGCCCCATGGGAGGGGATAGGAATTGAGGGGCATTTTAAAGCAAGCCCGGTGGCCACAACCCAACCAGGCCAGGAGTCAGTGACTGGCAGGCTCAGAGCTAGTGGGGGAGGAAACCAGCGCAGGGCACACGCCAATTGAGGGCTGAGATCGGGACTCGCAGCTGGTATCTGGGTAATGCTGGGGGCAGGGGCTTCAGCAAGTTATGTACACCGGTTGGGTTAATTCCACAGGGGGCCCTGATGTCAGGATGCCCTATGGATTTGCTGATGGCTGGGAGCCGGGGGCACAGGGCAGCTGGGCTGGGGGATGCGGAAGGTGAGGGGAATAGAGACCATCCGCAAGGACACAGGTGCTGTGAAAACATGAAGGGCTGGCTCAGGGGAGGCAGGGAATAGGGCAGTCGCCTGTCCCATCTCGGGGGTACTGGCCCCGAGCCAGCCCCAGGGCGGGGGACTGGCTGGCTTGGGGGAGGGAATGGGACACGCGGCCTTTTCTCTCTAGGAGCCACTGGCCCTGATCCTCCGCAGTGCAGACCAGGAATGCAAACCCCTCCATCAGTGGCACAACCCACAAGCAGCCGCAGACCTGGGAGAAATGAGTTGCTGCGTTCTCAGCTCCTTCAGCAGCAGGGGCTGAGCAGAGATCAGCCAGAGGGTCTCCCAGCCAGAGAGTCTCCCAGGGGGCCGGCAGCTCGCACTCCTGCTATCCCCTGTGCTTGGGTTCCCCCCACCCAGCCCCCTGAGGGGCTGCCCCCATTGGAAAGGGTTACGCACGCCGCGGTGGGGAGGACGGCGAGCGTGGGACATCCTGTGCCGTGACACAAGGAAACAGACATGCACAGAACCTCGAGAGGAGGGAAGAGAAAATGCAAGGTGCGGTGGAAACGGGCCGCCGCCTCCCTAGGGGACTGTCCCCAGGTTCCTCCCACTCCCCCTCCCCTTGAGCCAAAGCCCTGCCACTCACCTTGCGCAGGGGCACCGAGCCAGCCCTGTCCATCCTTCACCCTTGCAGACGTTTCTTCCACTGACAGTCCCTGTCAATCAGGTGTCAAGGTCTTGGGCCCCCTCGATGGGCCGGGGGACCCACCCACACCCTGCCATTGGCTGGGGGAGGTGTCTGGTGAGCTCACATTGGACAAGGGGAGCTGTCAGCAAGGACCAATCTGGCACCACCCAGAGGGATTTGACTTTTCAGAGAAAAAAAAATGTTTTCTTTTAAGGGAAACTTGATTTTTTTGGTGCTAAGATGCAGCCAGCTCTGGGGCAGCACAGCTGGGGAACAGCCACACATAATGCTGCATGAGAACGGCTCGCCTGGTGCTGGGATGCAGCCACCTCTGGGGTAAGGCAGCTGGGGAACAGACTTTACACATGGGGAGGTGGGGGCTGAATGTGACTCTGACACACATACCCCAGTGACTGGGAGGAGCGGACAGCCTCCCTCAGCTTCAGCGGGGGCCCTATGTTGGGGGTGGGGAGGGGCTGCATTGTCCCATTGCTGCCCTCCCAGCAGGATCACACACACCCCGGGGGTGTCAGGCTGAGCCAATGCCCAACAGCTTCACGCCCCACACATTTCAGCCAGCGTTGGAGGGGATTCTGCTCTATGGTGAGGCTGCCCCCAAAGCACATTGTTCCCTGACACACACACCCCGCCCTCCCCGCCCATCCATACCTTCACCCCCACAGGGGCACCCTCACCCCGGCTGTGTTCTCTGCCACATCCCAGCCATCCCCTTACTCCCCTATGCCTGGCTTGTGGGGAGGGGGGCACAGGGTCTTTCCCCTCCCGGGAGGCGCCGGCCCCAGGGCTGGGGATGGGCTGACTCAGGGGTTGGGGGGAGGGACCAATCCGGCAATTCTGGCCCCTGAGAAATAACCGAGAGCAGCTGGTTTTCGTTTTACTGCGAAACAAAAGTGAAGGGTGGGGGCGGGGGCAGGGGACACTGTGCGGGAGTGGGGGCTCTGTGGGGCCTGGGGATGATTCAGCACCCAGGGCTGTGGGAAATACGGACCAGGCGAGTTTCCGCCAGGAAAGCAGGCACCCGCTGACACATCCCTGGGGGCTGAGATGCCCGGCCTCAGCAGAGACGGGGCAGGTCAGGAGTGAGGGGCACCAGGGGAGCTAGAGGGGAAAGCCCAGGGCTGGGCTAGCAGGGGGCTGCAGATCGGGAGTGAGGGGCACTAGTAGAGCCCAGGGGGAGCCCAAGGCTGGGCTAGCAGTGGGTCAGGAGTGATGTGGGGAGCCCATGGCTGGGATGGCGGGGTGGGGGACTTGAGAACCACAGGTGGGTTCTTCTCTGAACTGTAGGGTCCCACTTGTGATTTCTGGTGAAATTCTACTTCAGAGATGACGTTAGAGAGGCAGGACATGGCTGAGCGCAGCGTGAAACCAATTCAGAGGGAATTATCTTGTGGAAGCCTGGACACCTGGGTTCTCTCCCTGAGTCTGGGAGGAGAGTGGGGTCTAGTGGTTGGAGGGAGCCCTGGAACTCAGGACACCTGGCTCCTTTCGCTGCTGTCTGATCTAAGAGAAGTTCCTTGCCTTGCTGTGCCTCAGTTTCCCCTGAGCAATCTGTGTCAGATGGGATCAGGACAAGGAGGCTGGGAATCCTGAGTAGTCACTGCCCCTCGGTGTGACCCCCCTGGGTCACTGGGGTTTCCAGTCCCACAGAGGTGAGGACTCCAGGGCCCCTGGGCAGGGGCAGGGACGCCGTGGGCTGATTCATAATGAAAGGAAGATGCAAATCAAACGGGTCACGGCTGTAACTGTCTACAAAGGGGAAAACACGGGGGGTGAGCCAGAAACTTAGCGATCCACCGTGGAACTGGCTCTGACCCACAGCTCCCACCGTCCTGGTGCAGAGCTGACTGTGAC
Organism: Dermatemys mawii; assembly: GCA_007922305.1. Classification (NCBI taxonomy): domain Eukaryota; kingdom Metazoa; phylum Chordata; order Testudines; family Dermatemydidae; genus Dermatemys; species Dermatemys mawii. Next base: position 166,958 of record ML679582.1, read on the forward strand.
CCACAGCTCCCACCGTCCTGGTGCAGGGCTGGCTGTGACCCACAGCTCCCACCGTCCTGGTGCAGGGCTGGCTGTGACCCACAGCTCCCACCTGTCCTTGTGCAGGGCTGGGTGTGACCCACAGCTCCCCCTGTCCTTGTGTGGGGCTGGCTGTGACCCACAGCTCCCACCTGTCCTTGTGCAGGGCTGGCTGTGACCCACAGCTCCCCCTGTCCTTGTGCAGGGCTGGCTGTGACCCACAGCTCCCCCTGTCCTTGTGTGGGGCTGGCTGTGACCCACAGCTCCCACCTGTCCCAGTGCTGCACTGGCTGTGACCCACAGATCCCACCTGTCCTCATGCTGGGCTGACTGTGACCCACAGCTTCACAAATCCTGGTGCTGGGCTCCTGTGGCCTACGGCTCCCTGCACACTCGAGCTGGGCTGGTTATGGCACACGGCTCCCCCACCCCCGCGTCCTGGTGTGGGGCTGGCTGTGACACACAGCTCCCCACATCCTGGTGCTCAGCTGCCTCTGACCCAAGGCTCCCCCTGCAATGGTGCAGGGCTGGCTGTGACCCACAGCTCCCCCTGTCTCGGTGCCGCGCTGGCTGCCGCCCACAGTTCCCTCCATTTCTGGTGCAGAACCTGCTGTGACCCATGCCCGCCCTGTCCTGATGCGGGGCTCTCTGTGACCCACGGCTCGCTCCCTCCACCTCTGTCCTGGTACTGAGCTGCCTGTGACCAACCATTCTGCCCATCTGGTGCTGGGCTGACTGTGACCCATGGCTCCCCCCACCTTTGTACTGGTGCTGGGCTGGCTGTGCCCCATGGCTCCCCCTTCTGTACTGGTGCTGGACTGACTGTAACCCACAGCTTCTTCTGTCCTGTTCTGGGGCTTGTTCTGACCCATGGCTACCTCCCTCTCTGTCCTGGTGCTGGTTTGGCTATGACCCATGGTTCCCCCCATCCTGGTGATGTGCTGGCAGTGACCCATGGATCCCCCTGTCCTGTTCTGGGGCTTGTTGTGACCCACGGCTACACCCCCCCCCCTCTGTCCTGGTGCTGGACCCACTGAGATCTGTGGATCCTCTCATTCTTGGTGCTGGGCTCCCTCACTCCATCCTGGTGCAGTGATTGCTGTGACCCACAGCTCCCCCTGTCCTGTTCTGGGGCTTATTGTGACCCACAGCTCCCCGCTCTCTGTCCTGGTGCTGGGATTGCTGTGACCCATGGCTCCCCCTGTCCTGGTACTGGGCTGGCTGTGACCCATGGCTCCCTCCATCCTGGTGCTGGGCCGGCTGTTACCCATGGCTCCCCCCATCCTGGTGCTGGGCTGGCTGTGACCCACGTCTCCCCGTCAGGGTGCGGGGGTTCCAAAGAGGATGGATCTAGACTGTTGTGATACCAGATGACAGAACAAGGAGTCTCAAGTTGCAGAGGGGGATGTTTAGGTTGGATATTAGGAAACACTATTTCACTAGACAGATGGTGAAACACTGGAATGGGTTACCTAGGGAGGTGGTGGAATGTCCTTCCTTAAAGGTTTTTAAAGTCAGGCTTGACAAAGCCCTGACTGGGATGATTTAGTTGGGGTTACTCCTGCTTTAAGCAGGGGGTTGGACTAAATGACCTCCTGCGGTCCCTTCCACCCCTAAGCTTCGATGATTCTATGATTCTCTATGTGACCCACAGCCCTCCTGCCTCCTGCCCCACCGTATCCTGGCGCTGGGTTGGCTTTGACCCATGGTTCCCTCTATCCTGGTGCTCGGCTGGCTGTGAACCATGGATAACCCACCTTCCCCGCAATCCTGGTACGAGGCTGGCTGTGATCCACTGTTCCCCTCCCCCGGCTTTGGGGCAGGTGTGGCTGTGACCCATGGCTCCCCCTGTCCAGGTGGGACTCATCATGACTCAAAGCTCCCCCTTGTCCTGGTGCGGGATTGGCTGTGATCCACAGCTGTCCCATTCCTGGTTCTAGGCTGCCTTTGTGTAACAAAACAGCCTCTGGCAGGACACTACTGAGAGTATCAATTCAGGGCAAATTGCTTAGAGCAGGGCAGTCACGGCCCAAAACTGGGTGTCCTTCACTGCTATGGCACCAAACTAGCCAGACAGAGAGGACTTCGGTTTCATCCTGCTGGCTAATCACAAGTCATACAAGCAATTCCCTCAGACACTTCAGTTTCCCAGTATCACCACCAGTGCCACTCATTATGGGGACGAATGGTTATGAAAACCAATACCCCAGTAAAAGAAAAACAGTTCTCCTGATCCCAAAGGACCAAGACCCAGACCCCAGTCAACATACCAGTTAGATCTTACCCATAAGTCATGCTGTTGCCAATCCTCTAAAATCTAAAGATTTATTTATAGAAAGAATAAATATAGATGAGAGTTAAAATTGATTGATTGGAATCAGTTACATACAGTAATGACAAAGTTCTTGGTTCAGGCCTGGAGCAGTGATGGAATAAACCACAGGTTCAAATCAAGTCTCTGGAGTAGAAAGATCCACAGCTGGGATGGGTCATTCAGTCCATTGTTCAGAGCTTCAGTTTGTAGCAAAGTTCCTCCGGAGGTAAGAAGTAGGATTGAAGACAAGACAGAGAAGATGCAGCTGCCCTTTCTAGTCTCTTGTCACGCGGCCCGTGCTTGCTTTGTTTCAAATACAAGCTGCCCACCACATGGCTTGGAAGCCTTAGAGCAGTGTTTCTCAAACTTTTGTACTGGTGACCCCTTTTCACACAGCAAGCCTCTGAGCGCAACCCCCGTTGTACATTAAAAACACTTCTTTTTATATTTAACACTATTATAAATGCTGAGGGTGAAGCAGGGTTTGGGATGGAGGCTGACATCATGTAAACCCCCTTCCCCATGTAATAACCTCTCAATCCCCTGTGGGGTCATGACCACCAGTTTGAGAATGCCTGCCTTAGGGCTTGGCTACACTTGCAGATGTAGAGAGCTTTGGGTTAAACCAGTCTTCGGAGAGTGCAGTAGAGAAAGAATCGCAGTCTGTCCACTCTGACAGCTGCAAGCACACTAGTGTAGCCACACTTGCGGCACTTGAAGCAGCATTGGGAGCAGTGCATTACGGGCAGCTATCCCACAGAGCACCTCTTCCCATTCTGACGCTGTGGCTTGTGGGAAGGGGGAGTGGGGTGCGCAGCATTCTGGGTCCTGTCTCAACACCCCAAGATGCATCGCTTCGCATTCCAGCAATCGCTATGCTTCTGTCCGCATTTGGCACCATTTTTCAACGTTTTTGGTGCAGTGTGCTCTGTCTTCCCTTTCAGTCTGCGGGAATGGAGCCTGAACTGCTGAGGAACAAGCTGACGAGTCTCGCCAGCACATCACGTTTGGCAGTCGAGCTCCTCCTTAAGATCCAAACTGACACAGAGGATTCCGACTATGGTGTCGACTAGTGTAAGACATACAACACGAGATTACTTGTCTCATTCACGGGACTTGCTCTCCACCGCAGACCGCTGCTTTGGGGCTCAGGAAGCAAGCACTGAGTGGCGGGATCACATCATCATGCAAGTCTGGGATGACGAGCAGTGGCTGCAGAACTTTCGGACGAGAAAAGCCACTTTCATGGGATGTATGCTGAACTTGTCTCCACCCTGCGGCACAAGGACACGAGATTGAGAGCTGCCCTGCTGATAGAGAAGCGGGTGGCTATTGCAGTCTGGAAGCTGGAAACTCCAGACAGCTACCAATCAGTTGCTAACCACTTTGGACTGGGAAAGTTGACCATTGGAATCGTGTTGATGCAATTTGCAGGGCCATTAGTTGCATCCTGGTCAGAAGAACCATGACTCTGGCTAATGTGCATGACATTGTGGCTGGCTTTGCATAAATGGGTTTCCCTAACTGCGGAGAGGCAATAGATGGGACACAAATTCCACTTATGGCACCAGACCACCTTGCCTCCAAGTATGTTAATCAGAAGGGGTATTTCTCTATGGTTCTCCAGGCGCTTGTGGATCACCATGGGCATTTAATTGATATTAATGCAGGCTGGCCTGGAAAGGTGCACCACTCACACATCTTTTGGAACACTGGCCTGTTCAGGAAGCTGCAAGCCAGGACTTTTTTCCTGACCAGAAGATCACTGTAGGGGAAGTCGAAATGCCCATTGTGATCTTTAGAGACACTGTTTGTCCTTTAATGCCATGGCTCATGAAACCCAACACAGGGAGCCTTGACAGGAGCAAGGAGTGGTTCAACAACAGGCTGAGCCTGTGCAGAATGACTGTGGAGTGTTCTTTTGGTCATTTAAAGGGCTGCTGGTGCTCTCTGTATGGGAATCTGGACTTGGCCGATGACCGTATCCCCTTGGTTATATCCACGTGCTGCATCTTCCATAATATTTGTGAAGGGAAGGATGAAAACTTCACTCAGGCGTGGAACTCGGAGGTTCAACAGCTGGAGGCTGGATCTGAATAGCCAGAGAGCAGAGATCTAAAATTGGCCCAGCGTGGGGCTGCAAGGATTAGGGATGCCTTGAGGGAGCAATCTGAGGCTGAAGCCACCAGTAATCTCTGGTGCCCTGCATGGGAGTGAAGAGCAGTGGTTCCAATGTTAATGTGAATCTGTGTTTGTTACACTGACTTGCAGTGCCTGTTGCTTTCCTGGCTAAGGTATCTTTTGCTTTATGCTCTAATAAAGTACGTTTTCAAAGCCAAAAATCCATTTATTTAAAAGAAAATCCATTTATTGAAAAAAACCCAGAAATGCTTGGGATACAGAAAGGGCAAGATAGTGGGGTGGGGACCGGTTCACTCACAGACTTGCACATGTCCTGTTATCATACTCTGGAATCCTGTCTGGAGTGCTGTGCACTGAGTTCTGCACTTCAGGGTGGCTCTAAGGCATGGGGATGGGGGTTGAGTGCAGTGGATAAGGGTCGTAGTTTTCATGACTGGGTGGTGAAGCTACAGGGTAGACAGCTGCGGGCGGTAAGAACCCAGATGTTGGGAAAAATGGGTTGGAGGTGATATGGGGGCACAAGGGAAAGAGTTTTGGAACAAGGGCTGCAGGGAGGGGGCAAGCACAGTAGTGCTCCACCTGCCTGGCGACAAGTGCCTGGATAGCTCCATTATGCTGATCAATTGATCCGTGCTTTGCTGCCGGAGCACTGTGTTTTGCTGCCAACGATCCTCATTCTTCTGGCGGATCCTCCTTTCACTCTCCCTCCAGTGCCCTTAGATTCTCATTCAATGGCTGCTGCATTACTTCATGCAGCATGTCTTCTTTACTTTTACGCAGCCTCTTCCTGCGTCTTTGCAGTCTCTCAGCCGGTGATAAGACGGATGGCTGAGATCTCAAGGTTGCATCAATAAAGGCAAAAAGCAACACAACCGAGGCAGCATTGTACACACTAAACAGAGCAATAATTCCCCTGCATTTAAGGAGGGCAAGCACAGCATAATTTACCCATCCCAAAACAAGAGCATAGAACCCATGGGAGCCCCAAAATGGTGAGTAAGTGCAGGGTCAAGGGGGACTGATTGTTTCATGGCTGTACTGTCCTCCGGGTTTCTGTGCCCTGGGGAGAGCCAACAGATGCAGCGGGCACCTACACTGAACACTGTCCCGACATTTTCCACAGGAGTTTGTCCTGGAAGATATCTTGCTGCTGAGCGTGACCAGGGAAGGGTCTTCTACCACAATGCAGCTTCCTCCCTGGCCCATATGCAGCTTGCCTGTGTGCAGCAATGGTCCCCCACCCCCTCACAGCACAGTGGAGCAGACATGTTAGCCTGACTGGGACAAGGACCATGGTGGCTTTCCCAATAAATCTCGCCAAGTTCTGGGTGAGACCTTTTAAGAGATTACGGAGGCCAATTACCACGATGTGATAAAGCAAATCAACGCACTATTCTGCATCTAGGCATGCATGCAGCCCAAACCCTATTTGCCCCAAGAGTCTGCACCAAAAAACTTCCTCCCCCCAAAAAAGCCACTTACCGGGACCCTCCTCTGGTGTTTGTTCTTCCCCAAGCACCAGCTGCCATGGCTGGCTGCCTTCCTCCTGGCTCAAGAAGAGATCCAGACTTCATGCCTCAAGGGATTCCGGGCTGTCTTCCCTCGCCTCAGCATCCTCGCTTTCCTCCTCCCCCGCACCTTGTTGGACTGGCCTCTGAAGTGTCCATGGTGGTCCTCAGAGTGGAGGTTCGATCGCCCCCAAGTATCACGTCCAGCTCCTTCTAGAATTGGCAGGTCGCAGGGGCAGCACCGGAGCAGCTGTTTACCTCACTCACGGGCTTTGCAGTAGGCATTCCACAGCTCCTTCATTTTAACCCTGCATTGCACTGCGTCCTGGTCATGGCCCCTTTCCATCATGTTCCTTGATATCTGCCCATTGGTATCGTAATTCCTATAGCTGGTTCACAGATGGGACTGGACAGCTTCCTCCCCCAAAAACACACATGAAGTCCAGCACCTCGCCATTGCTCCATACTGGGGATTGCCTGGCGCGTGGAGGCATGGTCACTTGGAAAGATTCGCTGAGAGCACTCCATGCCTGACTGAGCAAACAGGAAGGGGATTTTTAAAATTCCCAGGGAATTTAAAGGGCAGATCTGATGGTTGGTCACCTGTGGGCAGGGCAGTAGAGTTTGAAATGATGACCAGACCGGCTAGAACAGGCATTGTGGGACACTTCTGGAGGCCGATTAGAGCGCGTTAGGCATTCGCACTGGCACCACAGAGCTCCAGTGGGGGCACATGAAACATTATTCCTCTCACCAAGGTGGAGTACCAGGAGCACTCCAGCCACGGAATCAGAGTGCTGTACATGCTTTGCCAGTGTGGACGGAGAGTGAAGTAGAGCACATAGAGCAGCTTTATTGTGCTATAACTTTCAAGTATAGATAAGGCCTTAGCGTCCTCTCCATAGGCATGTCCCTGTATGCCTTGCTGAGTCATAAGATGTATCTGCCTTCTCTCTCCTTGTAGAGCTTATGGTCCTTAGTGAGCCATCAAGCAGGCTAGGCAGTGCTGGTGCCAAACTGTCTGGGGGGTCACCCAGAAGCATAGCATGAGTTTGAAATACAGATAGTGTAGAGCCAATACTTATAACTTTAAATACCAAAATGATACATGCAGCCAGACAGCATAATCCTAACCAGCAAATCATAACCTTGTCATAGACACCTCACTTGACCTCCTCCTATGTACAAGATTTAGTGCCACTATAGGACCTTGAAAAAATGAGGAGTCCTTTTGGCACCTGAGAGACTAACAACATTATTTGGGCATAAGCTTTCATGGGCTAAACCGCACTTCATCAGATGCATGGAGTGAAAAATACAGTACGCAGTATATATATTACAGCACAGGAAAAGATGGGAGTTGCCTTACCGACAGTGCTAACAAGACCAATGCAATCAAGGTGGATATTGCCCATTCCCAACAGTTGACAAGAAGGTGTGAGTATCAGCAGAGGGAAACATTCTTTTAGTGGTTACCCTGGTTACAACAATGATCTACAGTCACAGTTCATGTCAATAACGTCACACTGCGATCCACGGCTCCTCCCACTCTGGTGCTGGGTTGGCTGTGACAGCAACTTTACCTCCGGAGGAACTTTGCTACAAACTGAAGCTCTGAACAATGGACTGGATGACCCAGCTGTGGATGCTCTCCAGAAACTTGATTTGAACCTGCAGTTTATTCCACCCTTCAGCTGTGACTGCCCTGCACTAAGCAATTTGTCCTGAATTGATACTCAGTAGTGTTCTCACCCCAGGCAGCATTGTTAGACCCATGGCTTCCCCTGTTCTAGTGCCGGGCTGGCTGTGACCCATGGCTCCCCCAGTTCTGGTGCCGGGCTGCTTGTGACCCATGGCTCCCCCTGTCCTGGTGCTGAGCTGGCTGTGACCCACGGCTCCCCCCATCCTTGTGCTAGGCTGGCATGTTCCCCTGCATCTTGGGGGGCAGGCTATGATCCATTGCAGCCCCCTTACCCCACCATCCTGGTGCTGGGCTGGCTGTGACCCATGGCTGCCCCCGCCTCTTGGTGCAGGGCTGGCTGAGATCCACGGCTACTCCCACATGTTACAGATCATGCCCATGCTTGGCCCCGTACGGTCCCTGAGGGGAACCCCCTTCAGTGTGACAGCCCTTCTCAGGGGGTCCACTCTCTGTCGGAGTCAAGCCCCTCCTCCTCCTGGGACCTCACCTCTCTGAGCCTTAGCACACTTATCTCTCGCCGTGGGCCCCCTCAGGGAGTTCACTCGCTCTGGACCCCCAGGGCCTCCACTCCCAGAGGGAATAATACACCACCCTGATCTCTAGACCGGAGCGACTCTCAGCCAGTGTAAAACAGGAGGGTTTACCCAGCATCTGAACATAGCACAGGAAATGCTCAGGGACCTCAGGCCTGGTCTCCCTCAGCACAGCACATCTAAGTCTCCCCTGCATCTAGGTGGGTTCTGCCTGCTCTGTCTCTCTCCAATCCAAAAACCCTGCGCTTTCCAGCTGGGCTTCCAATATCACCGGCCCCAACAGCCCCTCCTCTATCCTTTGTCTCTGTCCCAGATAAACAGGTCGCTGGGGCCCTTCCTCCTCCATCCTTTGTTCCCCTCTGGCTGGAACTGGATGGTCAGGTCATTGGGGTCCTCTCTACTCAGCCCTTTGTCCTCTCACCAGCTAGAACCAGCTGACAGCCAAGCTGGGGTGGGCCTCTTAGTCTCCAGGTCACCAGTTATTAGAGTTCCCCATCTCCAGACCACTGTCTGGAGATGGGGAGCCAGGTCACCCCTGGTACTCTGCAACAACAAACCCTCTCTCACCACCTTGTTAAACATGCAGCACACAGGGAAACTGAGGCACACACACTATTCATGGAAAATACTACAAAATTCCTCAGCTTCGTCACACCCATCCTGGTGCAGGGCTTGGTGTGACCCACGGCTCCCTGCATCGCTGGCTGTGACCCACAGCTCCCCTACTCCTGGTGCTGTGCTGGCTGTGACCCATCGTTCCCCCCATCCTGGGGTGGGGGGGCTGGATGTGACCCACGGCTTTCCCCCTCACGAGTGCTGGGTTGGCTGTGACCCACGTCTGGTCCCATAGCGCCCTCCCCGCTGACTCAGCCCCTTGGCTGGGCAGTTTAGGGACTGTCCCAAGGGCAGGAGCTGGGTGAGTCACCACAGGGCCTAGCTGACATTACCGCCCATCTTCCCCCATCCCCACCACCTGCAGTACCCATTGGGAATGGGGGGGAGCCCCAGGGTCTCACGGCTCAGGGAGGGGGGTTGCTGCATCCCCCCAATGGATTCTCTCTGGGGCAGAGACTCCCCCCAGCACCCTGGTACAGCCTGGGGTGTCCCAGCCAAAGGACTGAACAGCATCAGGGATGGCTGTGAGGAGAAGGAGAGGAATGGGATATGGTGTCCTTCCCCTCCAGGGGGCGCCGGCTCCCATCTGACCCCAGGGCAGAGGTAGGAGGCAGAGAATGGGACTGGGTGGCAAGGCAATTGAACCTGTCTGCCTTAGATGTGAAGACAATTTCGGACCAGGTTTGGCCAGGGGCTATGACCCCCTCCTTCCACACACACCCTACCCTAGTCTCCTCACAGCCCCACCTCGAAAACCCTCAGCACCCCTGGAGTACCCCTACCCCTTCAGCCCAAGCCCCGCCCTGCCCCGTCAGCAAGGGGGTTTCTAGCCACAGCTGCTTAGAGGGAGGTGGCCATGGAGCCATTGCCAAGGTGATGATGACTCCCCCACTTGCTCCTGCACGGCCCCCATCCCACCCCGCTGTCATGAGACTGAGCAGCAAACTCCAAACTGGGGGCTCATCAGGGGGCACTGGGCTGTAGGGAGCTCGGTCGGGCGCTCAGTAGGGGGGTGCTGTGCTGCAGGGAGAGGGGAGGGGGCTCACAAGGGGTTTTCAGGGAGTGGGGGGGTTCAGCAGGGGCTGCTGGGCTGCAGGGAGCTGGGTGGGGGTACAGCTGGCTCAGGAGGGCTGGGAATGGGGCACGGGGGTCTTTCCCCTCTAAGGGGAGTGGGGAGGCAGCTGGCACAAGCAGGGGGCAGCTTGGTTGCCAAGGGGAGGAAGAGTGGCTGCGTGTTGTTCCCTCCATCAGGGGTGCTGCAGCAGCGGGGGGGGTGGGGAGGCCTCTGAGATTCGGGGGTGGGGGCCAGGTCAGCTAAATGGTTCTTCTGGGGTTTTGTTTCCTGGAAATGGCCCCTCTGCCTGGCCGATGATTCAGCCTGTCAGTGACGCCCAGCGGGGCCAAGCGCAGCACCGGGGTGGGGGCAGGAAATGCTGCCTGGGCCTTGGTGATGACTGTGCCTGGCCTCACCAGCTCCTGGAAATGCCCCATCCGCTGTGACTCACCTAACAGCACGGGCACCAAACCCAGCATGTCAGCAAAAGCAGAGGGGCTGCAGGTTGGGAGTGAGGGGCGCCAGCACAGTTGCGCAGGGGAGCCCAAGGCTGCAGTAATAGGGGGCTGAGCGTCAGGAATGCAGGCCATTGGCAAAACTGGGGATGGAGAGCCCAGGGCAGGGCTATCAGGGGCTGAGGGTCGGGAGTGAGGGGCAACAGCAAAACTGGGGGTTGGGGACCCAGGGCTGGGCTAGAAGGGACTGCAGGTCAGGAGTGAGGGGCACTGGAACAGCTGTGGGGGGAGCCCAAGGCTGGGGTAATAGGGGACTGAGGGTCAGGAGTGCAGGACACCAGCAAAATTGGGGATGGGGAGCCCAGGGCTAGACTAGCAGGGGCTGAGGGTCAGGAATGAGGAGCACTGGCAGGGCTGGGGTTGGGGAGCCAAGGGCTGGGCTAGCAGGGGCTGCGGGTCGGGAGTGAGGGGCACAGGCAGACGCTCGCTCCCTTTGGACAGGGCCAATGCTACAGTGCTGGAGCTCTGACTCCCCCATGTGGACAGGCTTGGGAACCACAGGCTGCCGTGTTAAATCCACTACCCAGGTGCAGAGTCAGAGCCCAGCCAGGCCACCGGCCTGACGCCCATCCAATGCCTGTTTGCACCTGGCAAGCACCAGCCCCCCAAGCCCTCGTCACCTGGTGTCTGCCCCTCCCGGTCCCCTTGGATGAGCAAAGCCAAGTTTGCTCCGCTGCCAGGCACGGTTCTTCCCGCTTCGGGTCCCTTCAGGCACCCGCCCCTGAGCTTTGGTTTGAATCTCCTTCTGCAGCACCTTGGGAGTGCTCCCGTGGGGGAGAAATGGGGGGCCTCCGGGACAACCCTCCTCATCTCCACTACCGAGTCTCTGCCGAGTCCTGGCCCTAGAACCATTTGTCCCTGGATGTGGGAACTGCCCTTCACTTTGGTGTCATGGACTCACAGGACTCACAGACGCTCTCTCTCAGCGCCACACAGTCCTTGGGAGAAACCCCCTTCACTGTGACAACCCTTCTGGGGATCCATTCTCAAGAGTTAAGCTGTAGGCCCCTGAACCCCCAGTACATCCCTCACTGCAAGCCCCTCAGGGAGTCCACTCACTCTGGACCCCCGGGGCCTCCACTCCCAGAGGAGCAATGCAGTCCCGGTCTCTAGCCTTTAGGGACTCTGCCAGCGTAACACAGGAGGGTTTATTGAGCATCGGAACCAGCACAGGAAACTCCCAGGACCCAGCAACTCTCAGCACAGAACATCTAGGTCTCCCCTGCCTCCAGGTGGGCTCTCTCTGCTCTCTCCTCCCAGCCCCTGCTTTGTCCTCCTCCCCTCCTTCCAGCTGGGCATCTGATCTCACCTGCCCCCAAGCCCTGCCTCTGTCCTTTGTCTTCTCACCCAGATAAACAGGCCCTGTAGGCCTCCTCTCTTCTCAGGCGTCCTTTGTACCCCTCTGGCTGGAACTTGCTGCTTAGGTCACTGGGATCCTCTCTCTACAGCCCATTGTCCTCCCGCTGGCCAGAACCAACTGTGACTCCTGGTCACCAGGTCACCAGTCGCTGAGGTGTCCATTCTCCAGGCCATTGGCTGGTCCTCTGTAACAACAAACTCCCTCTCCCAGCACCTTGTTAAACCTGTAACACCCAGGGAAACTGAATCTCATCCCCTCTGCATAAAAACCATTGAAAAAACAAGAACCCTTCTGCTTCATCACACTGGATAAACTGGATAAATTCATGGAGGTTAAGTCCATTAATGGCTATTAGCCAGAGTGGGTAAGGAATGGTGTCCTTAGCCTCTGTTCGTCAGAGGGGGGTGATGGATGGCAGGAGAAAGATCATTTGATCATTACCTGTTAGGTTCACTCACTCCGGGGCACCTGGCACTGGCCACTGTTGGTAGACAGGATACTGGGCTAGATGGACCTTTGGTCTGACCCAGTACGGCCGTTCCTATGTTTTTATGTAATTGGCCACCCCCCTCCAGGGGACCACCGGGGACCTGGTGCTGCCCAGCAGTGCCGGCTGCGGCTGGTACATTTTCGTGTCCCAGGCTGGCTGAGTGCCACCATTCCTTGTGCGGCTGCAGCTGTGAGACTGCCCTGCGGTTCCTGCTGCCAGCCCTGGGTTTGTCTCTCTCAGGCTCTAGCAGTGGGGCAGGGTCTATCTGGACCGTGACCACAGACTGCCATTAACTCTCGGTGCAGCGGGCAAGGACAGGACAGAAGCGAATCTTATGCCAAGGTCTCCGAAGGGTAAACAGGACCCTGCGGTAATTCTGGGCAGGCCACTCTGACACTGATCCCAGTAAAGTCATAGGTCGACCGACACAGGCCTGGGCTCTCCAGCGCTAAGGGGATGATGAAATGAACCTTGCCAAGCTAGCTGAATACCTTCCTTGCCGGAGAGTCTGTTTGGCCGATGAAGACCAGAGTGCTGAGGGGTGGGAACTTTAACAGGCCTTCGCCTTGGTGCTGTGTGGGATTTTGATTGAGAAGCTGTTGCAAAAACTGCTTATTTCCTTTGGAGTTCAGTCCAATACACCTCAAAGGACAGGCATAACTCAGTAGACTTCTGGAAAAACAAGATTTATTGCAAGCAATAAGGAGTCAGAAGGGGTTATCACCCAAACAACTGGCTCAACTCAATACATGTGTGAGGATATTTTATACCCCTGTGTTGATAAGGGAGGGGGACTTTCAATCCACTTACACAGGTGGGAACACTTAATGGCTATTACATCCATTGTTGGTCTTAATCTATTTCATTTACATGTCTGGTAAACAGGAGGTTCAAAACACTTAGGGGTACTTAGACACTATGACGCCTGCACATCTGTGACAGGGTGAATGCAAGTTTAAAATGCATGTTAAACTAGGGGTCAATAGTACATATACAGGGAGTGAGATTATAAGTCTAAGGTTATTTTAAAATCATACTACAACATTCTAAGTTACATTTTCCTAACAATCATTTTCTTAACAAAGCCAGAACAGTGCACAATTACCGTGGTCCCCGGGAAATGGATTAGAAATCGGCGAATGGGTGTCAAGATAAAACTGTAACTGGATGGAGCACAAGCAGAGCAGGGAACAGAGGTAGAAAGGAGGGGGGGGCTCAGGGAGGAGCAGGGAGTGGGAGGGGCTTGGACAGAGCACAGGCAGAGCAACGGGCAGAAGTGGGTGGAGGCTCAGAGTGGAGCACAGGCGGAGCAGGGATAGAGAGTAGTGGGCAGGGACTCGGGGTGGAGAGGAGTGGGGGAGCTCATGGAGGAGCACAGGTGGGGTGGGATGGAGAGAAGTGGGCGAGGACTCGGGGCAGAGCACTGGCGGAGCAGGTGGCGGGGTGGAGAGGAGTGCGGGGGCTCATGGAGGAACACAGGCGGGGGGTGCAGAGGAGTGGGTGGCGGACACAGGACGGAGCACAGGCGGAGCAGGGGACAGGGTGGAAAGGGGCGGCTCAGGGTGGAGCAGGGGGCAGGGGTAGGGAGGGGCTTGGGCAGAGTATGGGCAGAGCTGGGGGCAGGGGTGCAGAGGAGAGGGCGGGAACTTGGGGTGCAGCACAGGCAGAGCAGGGGGCAGGACCACAGTCCTGGCACCGGGACCCTTTCTGTGTATGGGCCCAACACGATGGCACCACTGTAAACCCAGTGCTGAGGACAGGACCACGGGGAGGTGCCCAACGTCTCCCTGGTTTGGAACGAGCTGGGACTTTCTCTGCATTTGGAAAGTTTTGCTGCTTGCTCGGCACTTACGTCTGCCCAGCCTCGCCATCGCAAGGAACAGCGGGGCAAGGCCACGGATAGCAGGTTTCCCACACAGGCACTGAGCACGGGGCCCCTGTGTCCCAGGTCTCCACTCACCCCAGTGGGCCTCCAGCCTGGTACCTATGACCTGGGTTTACAGGCCCCCATGTCTCTGGTGTCCAAATACCGGGGGCAAAGGGCACGGGTCACTGCAAGATGCTAATGGCTGGTCTCGACTCGAGCTGGGCTCTCAGGTCCTGTAGGTTGCAGCAGGGAGGTCCTTCCCAGGGAGAGGGGGAGACGCTCCTCTCCCTGGCTGACCAGGACGTGCAGCACGGCTCTCAGCGTCAACTGATCTGCTGACAGAGCGACACAAAAAGAGCACGCCAAAGGATCACACAGTGGTTGGCCCAAGTGGGACCTAGCCCATCCCTACCAGTTTTTCCTCCAGCCTGCTCCAGTGATGAGATCCCACCCCTTCCCCGGGTCAGGTGTCCCTGTACTTAACTCCCCTGAGGGTCAGGACGTTTTGCCCAATGTCCAGCCTAAACCACCTGGCTGCAATTTGCACCCATTGCTGCTTGTGCTGACCTCAGTGGGCGCAGAGAATGGCAGATCTGCCACCTCATCACCACAGCCTTTCAAAGCCAGTTATCAGCCCCCCACCCCGCCCCGAGTCTTCTCTTCCCCAGACTAAACAAAGCCAGTTATTTCCAGCTTTCCTCCTGGGGTCCAAACTTTACAGCAGTTTGCTCTCCTCTGGGCTTTCTCCAATTTGTCCTGGTCCCAGCACCACAGACTGGTGCTCTTTGGGCTCCACAGGGACCCCCTTCAGTGGCCAGCCGACCTGTGGGTCACACTCTCTCTCTCTCTGGAGTTAGACCCTTTGGCAGCCCTGCCTACTGGGGCCACACCACAGAGCCCCCAGCCCGTGTGACTCTCCCCGGGAGACACCCCAGGAGTCCTTGTGCCCTGGCCCCTGCTGGGAGGCTGCAGCCCAAGCTGGAGGGCAGTGACTCCGCCCAGGCTCATAACACGGTGGGGTTTGTTAGCTGTCTGGAGAACAGGAAGCTACAGCCAAGCCCATGTGGGTCTGAGTGGAGCCCAGGGCTTCCTCTCCCAGCCCCACAGCCCGCGGCCTTCCTGCTTCTTGCAGACCATGCTTCCCCTCCTTGCTCCACCTGCTCCTCCTCCCTCCTTGGTCCCTCTTCCGGAGCAAACACAGTCACACTAGCTCAGGGGTGGGCAAACCTTTTGGCCCAAGGGCCACATCGGGTTTGCAAAATTTTATGGAGGGCTGGGTAGGGAAGCCTGGCCCCTGCCCCCTATCCACCCCCTCCCACTTCCCAACCCCTGACTGACCCCCTCAGGATCTCTGACCCATCCAACTCCCCCACTCCTTTTCCCCTGACCACCCTCTCCAGAGACCCTCCTGACTGCCCCCCCAGAACCCCATCCCATCCAACCCCCTGCTCCCTGTCCCTTGACTGTTCTGACCCCTATCAACCACCCCACCCTCTGACAAAACCCCCGGGACTCCCACGCTTATCTAACCCCACCCCTGCTCCTTGTCCCCTGACTCCCCCAGCCCGAGACACCCCATCCTAACCATCCCCCAGAACCTCACCTCATCTATCCATGCCCCCCTTATTCCCCATCCCCTGACATCCCCCTGAACCTCCACCCCATCCAACTGCCCCCCAGGACCCTCTGCCCCTTATCCAATCCCATTTCCCTTACCATGCTGCTCAGAGCAGCACATCTGGCAGCCACGCAGCCTGGCCAGAGACAGACAAGCTGGCGCATTGCCCCACAGGAGCTTGGAGCATGGCTGAGGGAGAGGGGGAGCAGCGGGGGAGAGGCCGGGGGTAGCCTCCCCGGCTGGGAGCTCAGGGCAGGGCAGGACGGTTCTATGGGCCGGATGTGGCCTGTGGGCCATAGTTTGCACACCTCTGCCCTAGGTCTTCATTCTCCAGCTCGTCCGAACTGGCTGGCTCCCTCCAGAGGGGCATTGGCAAGCCATGATCACTAGCTGCTAGACAACCGGATGTCCGGGTCATTAGCATCTGGGTTCTCCATGGGTGTGGGCCAGGCAGCTAGGCAAGAGTCACACCTGGATCTCTGAATCTCCGAAAAGAGGAATCACCCTTTCCCCACCCCTTGGTTAAACATGTAGTGGATGGGAGAAACTGAGGCACACATGATTCTCACCTAAAGCACTAGGAGAAATTCCTACTTTGTCACAGAGCACATCTTCCCCAACGTATGGCACCCAGACCTGGACACAATACGCCAGCTGAGGCCTAATCAGCATGGAGTAGAGCATAAGAATTACTTCTCCTGTCTTGCTTGCAACACTCCTGCTAATACTTCCCAGAATGGTGTTTGCTTTTTTTTTTAACAGTGTTACACTGTTGACTCATATTTAGCTTGTGATCCGCTATGACCCCCAGATCCCTTTCCACAGGACTTCTTCCTAGTCTAGTCTTGTCCGGCTGGGATTTGTGCAATTGATTGCTCCTTCCTCAGTGTCATACTTTCCACTTCCCCTTCCTGAATTTCATCCTAGGCATTGCAGACCATTGCTCCGGTTTGTCCAGGTCATGCTGAATTTGAATCCTGTCCTCCAAAGTGCTTGCAACTCCTTATAGCTTGGCATCATCTGCAGACTTTATATGTGGACTCTCTGTACCATCATTCAAATCATTTGTGAAGCTATTGAATAGAACCAGAACCAGGAGCGATCCCTGCGGGATCCCACTGGATATGCCCTTCCAGCTTGACTGGGAACCACTGATAACTACTCCCCAAGGAACTTTTCCAATCAGTTATGCATCCATTCACAGTAGCTCCATCTAGGCTGGATTTCCCTAGTTTGTCTAGGAGAAGGTCATGTGAGACAGTATCAAAAGCTTTACTAAAGTCATTACACCACATCTACTCTCACTGGTTCCAATTTACACCTTATTGTCAGTCCAAATTTGTTTAGCTTCAAGTTCCAGCTACTGGATCCTGTTTGACCTTCCTCTGGAGATGAACAGGTCTGTTACTAAATACCTGTTCCCCAAGTAGGTACTTATAGACCAGGACGAATCATCCCCGAGCCTTCTCTTTGTTCAGCTAAACAGATGGAGTTCCTGGAGTCTCTCACTCTACAGGAGGTTTTCAACCCATTCATCATTCTGTTGGCTCTTCTCTGACCCAACTCCAGTTTATCAACATTCTTATTGAGTTGTGGGCACCAGAGCTGGACAAAGGATCCCAGCTGCAGTTGCACCAGGGCCAAATCCAGAAATCAAATAACCTCCATGTCTAGATCCCAGGATCACGTTTGCTTTTTTGCCCACAGCGTCACATTGGAGCTGAGCTCATGTTCAGCTGATTATCCACCATGACCCCAAATCTTTTTCAGAGTCACTGCTTCCCGATAGAGTATCCCCCCCTTCTTTAAGTCCGGCCGATGTCCCATGTTACGAGATGGCTACCTTGACCTTTAACCGTATTAAAACATGTATCGTTTGTTTGCGTCCCGTTTACCAAGAGATCCAGACTGCTCTGTGTCAGTGCCCTGCCCTCTGCAGTCTTTCCCATTCCCCGAGACTGTATCAGGGATGATTTTATGTTTCGTTCCAGGTCATTGATAAAGATAGAAAATAGTGCAGGGCCCAGAACTGCTCCCTGTGAGACCCACTGCTCACACACCCGCTCGGTGAGGACTGCCTGGTTACAGTTACATGAAAAAGCCTGTTTATGTGGATCTGATACCTGGAGCATTAGCACCATGAAATGAGTATAAGCTGATTAAACTCTCAGAAAGCTGAAACCACCTGTTTTAAAAACAAGTGAAAATACTGTCTTGACTGAATGTTAAGTGGAGAGATAAGGGGGGTGAGGTAAATATCTTCTATTGGACCAACTTCCGCTGATGAAGGAGACAAACTTCTGAGCTATGAGGAGCTCTTCTTCATGTCAATATCACTTCTGCAGCTTCCTGTAGCTCAAAAGAAAGTTGGTCCAAGAAATGCTATTTCCAGGCTGGGTCAGACCAATGGTCCACTTATCTCCATAACCTGTCTTCCAACAGTGGCTGGTGCCAGATTCTTTGGAGGGAACAGAACAGACCAATCATCGAGTGATCCATCCCATTGTTCAGCCCCAGCTTCTGCACCATCAGAACTTAGAACCACCATCCTCTGCCCAAGCATCTCTTCGCAACAGAACTGAGGGTGTCTAGCTCATGGGAAGGGGCTTGAATGATTGGCAGGTCTCTAGTGGCAGCTGATTCTGGACCCGTTATCACATGCAATCGGCTGAGATGTGTCCTTCCACCTCATTCGGAGGTTTAGTGATAAAGGCTGTACCAGAAGCTCTTACGGACTCAGAATGTCATGCTTCGCAAACCAGTCCTTGCATACGGCTTTAGCTTTGCCATTGGTTGGCACAGCAGTGTCGGCTGCCTCCAGGCATACTGAGTGTGCTGTGGGACGGTGGCTTTAGGTCATTCAGGACATGCTCCCTTTTGCCAAGCAGGGACCAGGGCTGCACGGACCAAGTCTCTGCCCTCCAGAGAAGCATTGTTGATATTGATATGTTGGCCACATACCAAACAAACTTCCACGCTGGGAAGCAGGCTGGGAGGGGTGACAGCACTGCGGCAGCTTCTGAACGTTGCAGGGGTTCTTCTGCGAGGGCTGCACCCGCCTTTGGGATTCCTTCGTCATGAGCATATGGCCAGCCTGGCAAGGCTCTGAACTCCTTGTCTGGCCAAGGGTGTGCCCAGAAGCAAAGGTTTTGGGTCCACTGCTTTCCACCACTCCTCCCAGATGCCCTGTCTTGAGCCACACACAGCACCTTGACTTTCACTGACTCTTGTTTCAGGTTCTCTCCACCGGCACCGACCTCCAGATGAGATTCGCGTCCAGCAGAGGAACATGTGCAGGCTCCCGACTGCCAGCAGCTCCATTGTCCCCACTGAAGCCCTACTAGGAGCCTGGAGTTTTCTCCCTGAGTGATGACCTCCGACCGATGCAGGCATGTGGGACGGCAATGCCAATTTCCTGCTGTAACCATGCCAAGCCTCAGCTAGCTCCAAGCCTGAGCTAGCTCCAAGCCTCACCCATCAGTGGTTACCTGCCTGAGCACACACGGAAGCCAAAGCATGGCTGTGTCAGGGATTTTGGTGCCCTCCCTCTTTTTCTTCACAGGCCTTGCACACGGGATGTAACAAGTCAGCAGTTATGTGGTAATTCATGCCAGCGAAACAAACACTTGTTCTGTGGTCAAAGGCGGCTGCCTTTGTTCTCTGTTCTGATCTCGAAGGCAATTGCAAAGTCTCTGCTTAGGGAGCATTTCTGGACAAAACCACGAAGCATCTCCAGGCCATCAGTGTCACAGGACTGGATTGTCTAGTAGGGCAGACACTGGTGTCTTTTACTGGAATCGCTGCACTTGCCACACATGCTCCATCAGTTGCAGACGCACTTGCTTTCTGTAACCAGTGGATTTTGGCTTTGTCAGCAGGTTGAGCAAAGCAATTTCTGTTCTGGTACTGTCTGTTCTGAATGAAAGACAGTCTCCATTCTGTCAAGGGTCTCTCTGCATTTGTTATACCAATAAAAGCAAGCAGGATCTTATAAGGGGATATGGCAAAAAGCCACATTTATTGTAAAGATAATAATAAAGAAAAGATAGAAGCAAACGTTGTTTAACTACTTATTCCTATCACTACTTAACCCTTATACATATATATATATATATGTATCTTAAAGACTAACTAAAATTTTTTTAGAGCATAAGCTTTCGTGGGCTTCGTCCCCATATCACTTCGTCGGATGCATGCAGTGGAAGTATCCAGGGGCAGGTATAAATAGGTAGGCAAGAACCAGGTACTACCAGGCAAGAACCGGGGCTATTCTATCTTTTACCCAAGATCCACAAACCTGGAAATCCTGGACGCCCCATCATCTCAGGTATTGGCACTCTCACTGAAGGACTATCTGGATATGTGGACACTGTACTCAGACCCTACGCCACCAGCACTCC
>ML679582.1:187103-225155 GCA_007922305.1 Dermatemys mawii
AGTTACAATGTTTCACTTTGCGATTAGGGTTAATTGGTTCACAATGCTTTGAAGAGAACTGGCGTCAATTGTGTAACAATGCCCTTAATCAATTACAGGGCTTGGCTCCCAGAGCAGAGTTAGTGGCTTGACAATGCATCGTTACAATGTATCGCTGCAATGTCAATTTCAAGTAGCTACTTGCAAAAGTTTGAGCATGCCCTGGGACAGAGAGAGGGGAGCTGTTTTGGCTACATAGTACAATTTCAAGTTACATGGCCTAATATTAACAAATTATATTTTAAAGGGGCAATAATAATAAATCTAAACATTTAACAATCTTAACAAATAATAATAATAATAAATCTAAACACTTATCAAGCTACTTCTACTTAACAAACTTATACTATGTAGACTTTCAGTTGTGGGGAACAAATTATGGGGAGTCACTTCCACTTGGGGAATCATTTTTAATACTTTAATATGTCATCCCTACATACTTGACATCATGCAGTTTCTTTCTATAGCTGTTGCCTCCTTATTCTATGCAATCCTGCTCCCCTGCTTCACACGTCTTCCATACTCAAGAAGTAAAATAATGGCAAACAACGCAGCGACTGCAGGAAACGGGCTCTTGAGATTTACAACTGGTTCCATGGTTTACCTACAACTGGACCCAATCCAAGTGGCATAAACCACCACCTCATCTAACTCCATCCTCACCATGTCTATGTTAATTCTAGTCTAACTTATGAAGCCTCATGTACAATAAAACAACTACTAAGCATGCAAGAAAATGAGAAAATGATTTCACATATTACAGGAAAAAGACCTTTTTTCTGTGTCATGCTTAATGTCATTTGAATGTTCCGAGAGGCAGATGACTAAACACTGTGAGAAGTTGCAATCAGGGTGAAGTAGGTATTAATACCGTGATGCGTGTCTTCTCATGTCTGGTCTGTATAGACTGAGCAGGAATTATGTCAAACCCTTTGATTTTGTTAACTAGTTCCCATACATCCGGTTGACAAATCAGCCATTGTTGGTGAATTTTGGTAACCATATGTATATGCATGGGGCTAAACACCAAACATGTGTCTTGGTAACAGCCAGGTTTGAAACCAGGAGGGTCAAATGATGCTGGAAAAAGTTATCACCAAACTTTTAACAAAAACTACTTCTGGAATCCTGGGACCCATATTCCCACCCTACACACTATTGTAATAGAGAAATCTATTGTGAGGTTTCTGTCTAGACTATTCATGGTTAAAATTGTTCAGGCTGAACTTTGGCTCTACAGCAAGGATTGAGCTGCTGTGTTCGCAATGGGGTAGCTCAAGGTGACACGCTTTGGCCATTGAACTTGAATTGCACTTGCATAGTATGAGTATGAGCCTGGCTCTAGGCCGTGTCCAGAGAACATGGCTTGGGTGTGTCCCTTGCGTTCCATAGGAGCGGTGCCTTCAGAAAGCTTTGCCCTTTGACCCGAGTTTCTGGAGTAAAAGGTGATATTTCAACAGCTCCAAAATCCACCTCGGACCCTGATTTTGCTTCACAAACACTGACTAAAAAAGCACCAGGGAGCCAGCACAGACAAGATGAAAGACTCAGGAAACAGTCTGGTCACAGTTCTGGTCGCCCTATCTCAACAAAGCTACAATAGAATTGGAAAAGGTGCAGAGAAGGGCAATGAAAATGATGAGGGTGATGAAACAGCTTCCACAGGAGGTGAAATTAAGAAGATTGGGACTGTTCAGCTTACAAAAGAGACAACTCAGGGGTCTTTGTAGAGGTCTACAAAGCATGACTGGTGCGGAGAAAGTGAATAGGGAAGTGTTATTTATCCCTTCACAGATCACAAGAACTAGGGGTCCCATCTTCTGAGGAAATGAACAGGCAGCAGATTCAAACAAACAAAAGGAAGTAGTTCACACAACAAACATACAGTCAACTTTTGGAACTCACCGCCAGGGACTGTTGTATGTCGTGAAACAGCAATTAGATGTAGCTAGAGGGAAAAGGCCTAAGTGCACTTAACGGGTTGTATATAAGCAATTGACTTGTTGGCCTAGTGGTTAGTGTGGTTGATAAGACCTTTGATGACCCTTTCAGGAAGGAGCCCAAAGGTAGCCTTCTTGGTGTGCTAAAGATCCTGTTACTGTGTTTTTGGGATGTCCCGGACTTGAGGACAGGGCCCTGAGAGCAAAAGCAAGGCAAACCAGGGAAGCGACTCCAGGGATAAGATTAGTAGCTTTGTTGTTGCCAATAGGCAGAGAGACACGTTCCCTGCGCCAGCATGGAATGGGAATTTGGTCATGACTAAGGGGAGGATGGGACTAGACGCTGAGCATCGCTCTGGGGAGGGGAAGAAAGACTCACTCCAGGCTTGGCTGCCAAGGAGTTACTGCCCGCGGGCCGGGCCCCAACTGGGCCAGCCACCAGCCCCTGCTCACAAGGGACAGTCCTCGTCTCTTCGTCAGGGGTGGGGGGCTCCCCCAGACGAAGGTGTCAATGAACAACGATGCTACTCTCGGGAGGCGGAAACAGTCCCTGGCGGACCGGGCCTGGGATCTGAAACTGGAATCAGCAGCAGCAGGTTTGGGTTCCTCGACAGACCCTCCCACACCGGGGCTAGAACCCGGGGTCAGGGCTCCCAGCCCCGACCCGCTCTAAAACCGCTACACCCCCACCCCGCCTCAAAAAGAAAACCACTGGGAGAGGAAGCCGGGCTCCCGCCTGACCTCTAACCCCTTGCAAGCTTTGACCCCCACCCCGCGGCATGCTGGGAGTTGTAGTCCCCACTCCCAGCAGGAGGAAAAACGGTCCTGCCCAGGATCCCCGCCGGGCACTACCCTGAGCCTTCCGCTCGTGGGGATCGAAGAGCCCAGCGGTACAGCTGGGAGCCAGCCCCGCCCAGTCCCGCCAGAGAACGGGACTACAGCTCCCAGCATGCACCGCGGCAGGACGGCCGCCCTCCCTATTGTATTGTGAAGGAGGAATACGGCTCCCAGCATGCATCCCGGACCGGAGCTGATCCTGGGACTACAACTCCCGGTATGCAGCGAGGCAGGCGCTTGCGCTGAGCAGGGCTCAGGAAGTCCGGTAAGTGTCTTGGTGGGAGCAGCCGGGTCTCGCCGTCCTCAGTGCGGGGGGACGGGGGGGTGTTGCGCTAGGCTCCCCCTGTCCCCAGTGAGGGAAGCTTCGCGGGGAGGGGCCGCTCTGGGCTCCCCCTGTCCCCAGTGATGGGGGTTTTGAGGGGGGCGTTTTGGGCTCCCTCGTCCCCAGTGTGGGGGGCACTTTGGCTCTCCCTGTTGTGGGGGCTTCACAGGGGCACTCTAGGCTCGCGGACCCCAGTTAGCTGGGTTTGTGATGACCGGGAGAACTGTATGGTGACTTGCCTGCCTGGTGCGAAGGTTGCGGATCTCTCGAGGCATCTAGATAGACTTATGAGTAGTGCTGGGGAGGAGTCGGTGGTCATGCTACATGTAGGTACCAATGACATAGGGACGTCCTGGAGGCCAAATTTAGACGAGCGTATACAGGAAGGATGAGCTCCACCTAAACCAAAGTGGAACCAGACCACTGGTGCTTAACATTAAAAAGGTTTCAGAGCAGTTTTTAAACTAAGAGGTAGGAGAAAGCCAATTGCTGCAGAGGAGCATGTGGATCGGACAGAGACTTCTCTTAGAGGAGAATCCATCGATGGAGAATCTCTAGGATTTAGTCAGGAGGAGAGGATGGAAGAGAATAAAATAGGGGACAGATCAGCTGAGAAACTCTCACATAAAAAAGAATCTGACACATCAGAAAAGGGCAGACAAATAAATAGTGATAAGTTTTTAAAGTGCTTGTACACAAATGCTAGAAGTCTAAATAATAAGATGGGTGAACTGGAGTGCCTCATGTTTAAAGGAAGATATTGATTTCACAGAAACCTGGTGGAATGAGGACAATCAATGGGACACAAGCATTCCAGGGTACAAAATATTTTGGAAGAACAGAACAGGTCGTGCAGCGGGGAGGGGGAGAAGGGAGTGGCAATATATGTGAAAGAAAATGTAGAATCAAATGAAGTAAAAAATCTTAAATGAACCCACACGTTCCATAGAATCTCTATGGATAGTAATTCCATGCTCTAATAAGAATATAACAACAGAGATCTATTATCAGCTGCCTGGGCAGGACAGTGATAGTGACAATGAAATGCTAAGGGAGATTAGAGAGGCTATCAAAATAAAGAACTCAGTAATAGTGGAGGATTTCAATTATCCCCATGTTGACTGGGTGAAGGTTACCTCAGGAAGAAATGTAGAGACAAAATTTCTTGATACTTTAAATGACTGCTTCTTGGAGCAGCTGGCACAGGAACCCACAAGGGGAAAGGCCAACTCTCGATTTAGTCCTGAGTGGAGCTCAGGCTCTAATCCAAGAGGTAACTATAACAGGACCACTTGGAAATAGTGACCATAATATAATAACATTTAACATTCCTGTGGTGGGAAGAACATATCAACAGCACAACACTGGCATTTGATTTCAGAAAGGGGAACTATGCAAAAATGAGGAGGTTAAACAGAAATTAAAAGAGACTGTGACTAAAGTGAAATCCCTGCAAGTTGCATGGACACTTTTCAAAGACACCATAATAGAGGCTCAACTTAAATGTATACCCCAAATTAAAAATCACAGTAAAAGAATTAAAAAAGAGCCGCCGTGGCTTAACAATCATGTGAAAGAAGAAGTGAGAGATAAAAAGGCATCTTTTAAAAAGTGGAAGTCAGATCCTAGTGAGATGTCTAGAAAGGCGTATAAACACTGCCAAATTAAATGTAAAAATATAGTAAGAAAAGCCAAAAAGGAGTTTGAAGAAGAGCTAGCCAAAAACTCAAAAGATAATAACAAATTGTGTTTTAAGTACATCAGAAGCAGGAAGCCTGCTAAACAACCAGTGGGGCCCCTGGACAATAGAGATACAAAAAGAGCGCTTAAAGACGATAAAGTCATTGTGGAGAAACTAAATGAATTCTTTGCTTTCATGGCTGAGGACGTTAGGGAGATTTCCAACCCTGAGCCATCTTTTATAGGTGACAAATCTGAGGAATTGTCACAGATTGAAGTGTCACTAGAGGAGGTTTTGGAATTAATTGATAAATTTAACTGTAACAAGTCACCGGGACCAGATGACTGAAAGAACTCAAATGTGAAAGTGCGGAACTATTAACTAGGGTGTTTAACCTGTCCTTTAAATCAGCTTCTGTACCCTGTGACTGGAAGATAACTAATATAATTCCATTATTAAAAAAGGGCTCTAGAGCTGATCCCGGCAATTACAGACTGGTAAGTCTAAGGTCTGAATCAGACAAATTAGTTGAAACAATAGTAAAGAATAAAATTGTCAGGCACATAGAAGAACATAAATTGCTGGGCAAAAGTCAAGATGGTTTCTGTAAAGGGAAATCATGTCTTACTAATCTATTAGAGTTCTTTGAAGGGTCAACAAACATGTGGACAAGGGGAATCCAGTTGACTTAGTGTACTTAGATTTCCAGAAAGCCTTTGACAAGGTCCCTCACCAAAGGCTCTTCTGTTAATTGAATTGTAATAGGATAAGTGGGAAGATCCTTTCATGGATTGAGAACTGGTTGAAAGACGGAACAAAGAGTAGGAATAAATGGTAAATTTTCAGAATAGAGAGAGGTAACTAGTGGTGTTCCCCAAGGGTCAGTACTAGGACCAGTCCTATTCAACTTATTCATAAATGATCTGGAGAAAGGGGTAAACAATTAGGTGGCAAAGTTTGCATATGATGCTAAACTGCTCAAGATAGTTACAACCAAAGCAGACTGTGAAGAACTTCAAAAAGATCTCACAAAACTAAGTGATTGGACAACAAAATGGCAAATGTAATGTAATGTGCATAAATGTAAAGTAATGAGCATTGGTAAAAATAAACCCAACTATACATACAATATGATGGTGGCTAATTTAGCTACAACTAATCAGCAAAAAGATCTTGGAGGCATCGTGGATAGTTCTCTAAAGCAGGGGTCTTCCAACTTTTCCCCCCGTGGCTCCTTTCCACAGAGGGAAAAGTCTGGCGGCCCCCGCGGGGTATGTCCACTGAAATGCCGCTGCAGAAGGCGGAAACTTCCGCTTTCAGCGGCAGCATTTTGACGGGACTAAAATAGCCCGCCTGGGAGTTCGGCAATCTCCCAGGCGGGCTTGACGGTGGCGCCTGGGGTCTCACTCACCCCCGGGGGTGTGCGCACCCCAGTTTGAAGACCCTGCTCAAGACATCCACGCAGTGTGCAGTGGCAGTCAAAAAAGCAGACAGTATGTTAGGAATTGTTAAAAATAGAGACTAAGACAGAATATCTTGTAGCCCTTATATAAATCCATGGTGTGCCCACATCTTGAATACTGTGTACAGATGTGGTCTCATCTCAGAAAGGATATACTGGCATTAGAAAAGGTTCAGAAAATGGCAACAAATGATTACGGGTTTGGAACAGGTCCCATATGAGGAGAGATTAAAAAAGCTAGGACTTTTCACCTTGGAAAAGAGGAGACTAAACGGGGATATGATAGATGTATATAAAATGAGTGGTGTCAAGAAAGTGAATAAGGAAAAGTTATTTACTTGTTCCCATAATATAGGAATTAGGGGCCACCAAATGAAATTAATGGGAGCAAGTTTAAAACAAAAGGAAATTCTTCACACAGTGCACGGTCAACCTGTGGAACTCCCTGCCTGAGGAGTGTTTGAAGGCTAGGAATACAACAAGGTTTAAAAGAACTGGATAAATTCATGAGATTGTCTATTAATGGCCATTAGCCAGGATGGGTCAGGAATGCTGTCCCTAGCCTCTATCTGTGAGAGGGTGTTGATGGATGGCAGGAGAGAGATCACTTGATCATTACCTGTTAGGTTCACACACTCCGGGGCACCTGGCGTTGGCCACTGTCAAAAGACCGAATACTGGGATAGATAGACCTTTGGTCTGACCGAGTATGGCCATTCTTATGTTCTTATGGCTGTGAAGGGGTGTGATGTGGGCTCCTCAGTGGGGCAAGGGGTGTGTGTGCCCCAAGGCTGACCGCATTGCTCCTTCCCCCAGCTGCCAGTGGGGCTGGGGCCGGCATGAACCTGGAACGGGTACCCAATGAGGAGAAGCTCAACCTGTGCCGGAAATACTACCTGGGTGAGTCCGGGGGGACCTGGCGCAGGGCCATAGGCAAGGCCCACGGCACCAGGCTGCAGGTGGTAGTGGGAGGAGATGGTACATGGGGGCCCATAGTTTTGGGGGCAGTTGGAGTAATGGGTTGGGGAGCTGTGGTGGGGAGGCAGAGGAGAGGGGGCACAGGGTGGAGAGGAGAAGGTGTGGTGGCTGCACAGATGCTGGGATGTGGGGAAGAGGAGGGGGCACAGGGTAGGGAGGAGGCATGGGGGGTGCCCAGATGCTGAGATGGGAGTGAGAGAAAGGGGTGCTGGTTGGGAGGAGAGGGGGTGTGTTAGACACCCAGATGCTGGGATGGTGGGGAAGAGGGAGCATTGGGTAAGGAGAGTGGGGAGGAGAGAGGGCATGGTGGGTACCCAGGTGCTGGGATGGGGGAAGAGGAGAGGGTGTCATGGAGTCACCAGAGCGATGCTCTGGAACTGCTCCCTACAAAGCCAGACAGGACTCTGGGGGAGCCTCTCTCTGAGCTACACTGTCTCCAGGGCAAAAAGTTCTAAACTCGAAGCATTCAGCATCCCCTACCTCACAGTGCGCTTCCCGCAGCGAGTTTGCCTAGGTGGGGTCCTGGGGAAGCCAAAGGGTCCTGCACCCCAGCTCTGCAGTCAGACGTGACTCTCAGCCAGCCGTTAAAACAGAAGGTTTATTAGTTGAGCACAGGGCAGAAGTTGTTAGCACAGAAATCAGTGATTTTCAGCCAAGTCCATCTTGGCTCTGGTCCTCCCCTGTGCCCCAAGCCAGCCAAGACTGACTCCCTTCCAGCTTTCTGGCCCCTGTGTTGCTCCTCCTCCGGCCTTTGTCTGCTTCCTGGCCAAGAGTCACCTGGGCATTCCCCTCCTGGGTCTCAGGTTACGAATGTAGGCAGCTGGAGCAACCCCTTGTTCCCACCACCTAGATATTAGTGCAATACACAGGGAAACTGAGGCAAACACAGCATTCATGCAAAACAGTAGGACTCACATAGGCTCATATACAACCTAAGAATACAACCCACTACATCCTTAACATGGACCACCTCCATCTCATAGTCCTGGAAGGACAGACTCTACCTCAGGAGCTTGACTTTGGCCCCTCTCATCTGGTGCAGCCACAGCAGGGTGTGTGATCTGGGTACACAGTGAAGTGCCACTCAGATAGATCCGGCTGCAGCCTTTTAAGAGCCCACTCCATGGTCAGACTTCCTTCTCTGTGGCTGCATAGCCCTGCTCCTGGGGCAGCAGCTTCCTGCTCAGATACATGATGGGGTGTTTCTCCCCCATTGCATTGACCTGCCTCGGTATCGCGCCCAGCCCTGTGTCTGGGGCATCGGTGAACACCATAAAGGGCTTGTCAAAGTCTGGGTTTCCAAGCACCAGGCCCTTGACCAGCTCCTCCTTCAGTGTGCAGAGCGCCCTCTGGCACTGCCTGCTCCAGACCAGCTTGTCTGGCTTACCCTTCCTGCAGAGCTCTGTGATGGGAGCTGAACCAGAGCTAAAGTGGGGCACAAACCTCCGGTAGTGCCCGCCGTCCCAATAAAGGCATGGGCATGTTTCTTAGTCTGGGGAGCAGGCCAGTCTCTTATCGCCCCCATCTTGGCTGGCTCTGGCTTATGGTGGCTACTCCCCACCTTGTGGCTCAGGTATCTCACCTCTGCCATCCCCACCTTGCACATCCCAGCTTTTACAGTTGGCCCTGCATCCTGGAGGTGACTCAGCCCCCTCTTCCCTGGGACATATGGTCCTCCTAGATCTGGCTAATGGCACAAATATCATCAAGGTACGCTAGGGTAAAATTCTCCATCCCATTGATCCACCTGGTGCTGGTAGGTGACTGGCACTTCCTTGAGCCCAAAAGGTGGGACTAGGGACTGGATCTAAAGGCACCTGCCAGGAGCCTTTGGTGAAATCCCTGGTCATGGGGTACCAAGTTCTCCTCCAGCTTGTCTAGGATCTCCGCAGGTCTAGACATTGGCAGGCACTAGACATGGTGATGGCACTGAACTTCCGATAGGCCTCACAGAATCATTTTCCTGGTGACCAGCACCAGGGGAGAGGCTCCCGGGGCTGGTGAATGTCTGGATCACCCTAAAGCTAGCATGTCTCTGACCTCTCTCTCCAGGGCCTGTGCTGTGTTCTCTGTTACTCTGAATGGGGCACACCTGATGGGAGGGCCATCTCCCATCTCCACCCAGTGGACAGCTCTGTTGTGAGCTTAGGCCAGTTGGAAAACAGCTGTTGATACAGGGGTTAGCTGATCAGAGAATGGAATTGATTCCAGCAAGGGACTCACTCCAGTCTCAGGGAAGAGACCCACCAGGGGATCTTCCCCATTCTCCTACAGCCACACACAGTCAGTACCAGCCTCTCCCTGTCACAGTGCGGCTCCATCATGTTGACCTGGCCCCCTCAGTGACTGTGAGTCCAGTTGGGCAGTTCCACCACATTGTTCTCCCCATTCAGCTGCTTGATGACCTTGAAGGGCCTGTCCCAGGCAGCTTATTCTTCCTCACTGGGATGAGACCCCTCACCTGGTCGCTGGTGCCATAGGCTGAGCCATCATACCAGACCTGCCTCCCTTGGGCCCTGGCTAGGTTCTCTCTGGCTGGACCCATGAGCTCAGCGAGTTTTCCCCAGAAAGTCAGTGCATGTCCACCACTGATTCTCCATCGGGGGAGCCTTCCCCTCCCATTCCTCCCCCGCCAAGGCCAGAGCCACCGTCTGAAAAGGCACCGCTATGAAAAGCAGGTGTCCCAGGCCTTTTGCACCTCTGGGCAAGGCAGCCCTGGTTGGCAGCTGTCCCGCCCTGGCTGTGGTTCCCCACACTCCGCTGGGGTCTCCGATCTCCCTGGGCTCAGCTTTGTCCCTGCTGTCCCAGTGTGGGCAGGCAGCGAGCCTGCTGCTTTGCTCACATCATCAGCCAGTGTAAGCCACCTCCCCATGTGCAAGGGGGGCAGGGAGCATCTCTCTGTCCCTCTCCGCTCCAGGGCTCTGGTTACAGACAGGCAGGTATCCCAAGCCTAGCAGCTTCCTGCTCCCTGCCAACCAGGTGATTTGTATTTTCACCAACTGCCTCAGTCTCAGTCGATTGGTTCTCTGGATTCAAATTCAAATCCTCAGCTCTTACAGGATCAGGGCCTGGATCCTGTCCCAAAGAGACACAGTCACCCCCCCAACAGCACCTCACAGCCGATATCCCGGAGAATCCCAAAGATCAGCCAGCCCGACGTCTCCTGTGTCTGCAGAGGGACCTGGGCCATAGGCAGAGTGGGGAGGAGGCGTGGCAGGTGCCCAGGTGATGGACTGGGGTTTGTAGGGGGGGCGGGGGGAGTAGAGGAGCAGCGGGTGTAGATGGCAGCCCCCCAGCAGGCCATGTTTTTCTGCCAGCCTCGGGGCTGCCCGCCATGTGACCCCTGTGCTGATGCCTGGAGTGCTGTGAGCTCCTGGTGGCAGTGCCCTGGCTGGCAGTTTGCCACAGCAGGATTGGGTTGAGGGGTCAACTTCCCCTCGGGTCTGACCCTTCTCTGCTGCCCTCTCCCCAGGTGGCTTTGCCCTTCTGCCCTTCCTCTGGCTGGTCAATGTGCTCTGGTTTTGCCGTGAGGCCTTCCTGGCACCCGCCTACACCGAACAGCCGCAGATCAAGAGTTGTGAGTGGGGCAGAGCCTGCTGAGAGGTGGGGGTGAGGGGGCTGGACACAGAGCTGGGGTGGGTATAGCTCTGCTGGGAGCAGTGCCCAGGGCTTCAGCGGCCGGGAAGGGGTAGTGGGGGCTGAGCTTGGGGGCAGAGACCAGGGGCATGGCAGGTGGCTCCTGGAGGGGTGGGGGCAGGAGGGATTATTGGGTGTAGACCATGGGTGCAAGAGGAGGGCATTGGGGGTGCAGCTGGTGGGTAGGGCCTAGGGTATGGAAGACAGTGCCCAGGAGACTGGGTGAGGGTATTGGGACCTGAGCTAGGGAACAGGGCTGTGGGGGGAAGGAGGGAGCGAGCCCTGGGGCAGGGCCCGGGGGGGGCCATTGGGGCAGGACCCTGGGGGCTGCAAGGAGGGGTCATTAGGACAGGGCCTGTGTGTGACGGGCACTGCACTCAGCCCTCCATCTCTTTCAGATGTCCAGCGCTCGGCCATGGGGCTGCTGTTCTGGGTGGTCGTGCTGACCACATGGGTCACCATCTTCCAGACGCACCGGGCCCGGTGGGGCGAGCTAGGCGATTACCTGTCCTTCACCATCCCCCTGGGCATCCCCTGATGGCGCCCAGCATGCTGAGAGGGCATCCAGAGGGCACCCTCCAGTTGGGACCAGCGGGGATCTCGTCCCTGCCCCTCCTGCCAGACCTGCTGTTCCTGGCTGAGGGTGCCAGTCCTCTGCGTGCCCGGTCCTGCCCCGAGAATCAATAAAGCTGAGGCCCGTTTCACCCTGTCCCACTGGCTCTGGGGCTGTGTGTGGGGCACTGGTTGGGGGGTGAGTTCCTGAGGGAGGAGTGCGTAGGGGCTCAGGAAGGGCAAGGACATTTCAGTGATTCAAGCCACCTGAAGGGGGGGAGCAGCATGTGAGGAAAGGGGGCACCCCCACCACAGTAGTCTTGGCTCCTGGCTTTCCACATAGGCCGCTCACTTTCCCTGTGGGGGTGGAGAGCAGAGAGACCCCTGGATGAGAACTGGGTGAGAGCTATGGCTGCCTGAGAAGTGGCTCCAGTTGAGCTCAGGTGACGTACGGTGTGTTTACATCTTGCTGGCACTGTCATTAAACAATGGTCTGATCCTCCTGTTTTGTGACATCTCCCCAGTTTCCCACAACTGTGACTGTTTAAATTGACAAAAATGGGTGGGGCGGCTTAAGCCCAGAATTTTGTGCCACTGTGAAAATTTAAGCTGATAAAAATCTTAAAAAATGCTTGAAACTAAGTCCTAATATCTGCCAAAATGATCAAAAATCAGACTCGGCTTCTGCTAGCTTGCTTAGGACCAGCAGCACACGAGGCCCACCCCTCGTGACGGAGCAGGGGTTGAAGGGTACGTGGTGTTCAGAAGCAATGGAAGTCAAGGTAAGAGTAGTCCAAATTGTCCCTGTTAGAAACCCTGCCCTGGGAGGAAGGGTTAAAAACCTGGGCATATTTAGTCCTGAGAAAAGACAACCAAGCAGGGACTGAGAACAGTTCATCCACATGCAGGGCTGCCATAGAGAACCGGGGATAGTTGTTTGCCGGGCCCAGAGTCTGGACAAGCAGCCAAGGAGAGTGAGGAACCAATCGCTAGCTCCCAGGGGAGTTCAGCTCTGGACTCGGTGTCCAAGGGAGGTTGTGGGATCTCCGGCACTGGAGGTTTCTAGGCCCAGGCTGGACAAACCGCTATCAGGGCTGCTCTAGGGTTACCTCCGTGCAGGGGGCTGGACTAGCTGCCCTCCAAGGTCCCTCTCAGTCCTGCATCTCTCTGATTCCCAGGCAGGCTGGTGACTGAATCCCTCTAACAATAGGGCCCAGGATTTCTTGGCTGTGGCAGCCATCAGATTTCCTCAGCAACCCCCCCAGCGGGTGAATTCACAAAGGGGCTTTGTCACCCAAGTCCTCCAGGCAGGGGTCCCCAAGATCCTCACAATTCCTCCTGGGTCATGATGCTGTGGAGTTTCCAGGAGAGGAGCTCTGAAATTCACAAACCGGGTGTTCACTGGCTGTCAGGGCTGGGCGGGCCTGAGCCAGGCACAGAGAATGTCTAACCCACAAAGAGGGGCTGGGGGTGTGACCACTCGGCCTGATGTGGAGCAGGGATTGGCCCCGGTCTTTCCCCTCCATGGGAGTTTACTACTCTGGCCCGAGTGCCTCCTGCTTTACGCTGGTTATGGAACCGTTGGGAGGACTCTGTGTCTGGGCTTGCAAGGAGCCAGGTTTTATCAGTACATGTCACTTGGGAGGGATGTGCACGAGGCCACCCAGCGAGATCTCCCTTGCCCATCAGCGCATGGATAGGCAGCGCCAGCATACTGCAGCCTGGGACCAGGGCCGTGGCTGAAGGCTCCTTACGCATCTCTTTAGATGGGACGAGACCAGTTTGTGTTTAATGCTTTAACTAGCTTTCCAGTCACTGATTATTGGCTGAGCCTGCACGCTGTTGTCTGACACACAGAATTTCCTGCCACGCTCAAAGCGTCACTGCACATGCCTTGCAACGACAAGGCTGGGTGCTGTAATTGTGCACAGCCGAGACCATGCTGCAAATGCTGTAAAACGCAGCGTCGCTCTTTGTGATGGATTCAGCCGGGCCTGGTTCTGCCCCAGGGAAGCAGCTGCTCTTTATTAGGGAGCACAGCACTGCCCCCTGCTGAACCCCCACCCCACTTGCCGGAGCTAGTAGCTCTAGAGCAGTGGTCTTCAAATGGGTGCACGCACCCCCAAGGGTGCACGAGCCCCTGGTGCCACCACCGAGCCCACTCAGGAGACCACTGAACTCCCGGGCGGGCTATTTTAGTCCCACCAAAATGCTGCCGCACAAAGCGGAAGCCTCCGCTTTCTGCGGTGGCATTTCGGTGGACATACCCGCCCGGGGACCGCCAGACTTTTCCCTCCGTGGAAAGGGGCCGTGAGGGGAAAAGTTTGAAGACCCCTGTTCTAGAGAGGCAGGGGTCTCACACCAGCCACTGAGTGAAAGAGGCCAAGTTGCCCTAGGGAAGCGTGGCAGGTTGGCAACCAGGGGTGTAGTCCTGACTCTGAGCGGGGCAGGGTGTCATGCCCCACGGCTCTGGCTGTAGTCTGTTGTTTAATCTCTTCATTAACGAGCTTGACCCAGCATGGGCGGGTGAAACCTGCTGATGCACAGTGGTGGGAGTGGGATCAACCCTGGGAGGGGCAGACAGGGGAAAAGCAAGGGTGTGGCATAGGGCCCCTGGTAGGATTGACGGGCTTGTCAGTTGGAGGGAACAGGTGCACACAGCCCCCGGCGCTGTGCCAACAGCCAGCATGCCACCCGCATGCATCAGACGAGGCATTTCCAGCAGTGGTAGAGCTGAGTTAGTGCCATCGGCCAAGGGGCAGCTTTGCCCTGTTCCCCCATATTCTGAACAAGGGGGTTCACACTGAACCTGGGTACAGCAAGGGACTGAGCCCAGGCACAGGGTCCATCTCATGGGGCTTGTTCACCTGGGCACAAAGGCTGAGAAAGGTTGTGCTGACTGGCTAAAAATGCTGTAGGGGGTGCCAGGGGGTTGCTGCCATGTGGACACTCTCACCTCTCCTTGCAAGACGGTGCCCCCTGCTGAGCCCCCATCCCTGCAGCACAGCGCCCCCTGCCTACTCCCTGGAGCACGACTCCCTTGTTAGGCCCCCACCCTGCTCCCTGCAACCCAGAACCTCCTTCTGACCCCCACCCCCCGCAGCATAGTGCCCCCTGCTGAACCCCCAGCCCTGCAGCCCAGCACCCCCTACTGAGTCCTTGCCCCTCTCCCTGCAGCCCAGCACCCCCTGCCTACTCCCTGCAGTACAGCTCCCCCTGCTGAATCCCCATGGTCTCTAGCAGGGTGCCCCCTGGTGAGCTCTCCCCATGAGTGTATCAGGACATACCTGGAATGCTATCATTCCCTAGTCACCAGCTTCACCACCTTCTCCTCCCGGGGCAGCTGCTGCTTCCCCTAGAACTGGAGGCAGAGAGCTCCCCTAGAGCTGGGCTGCAGGGAGAGGGGCAAGGACTCAGCAGGGGGCGCTGTGCTGCAGGGCCAGGGACTCAGCAGGGGGCACTGTGGGGGCAGAGAGTTGTGGGGGCAGGGAGGAGAGCAGTGGTCATTATGGCTAATCAGAAGGGAGATTTCTTCCCACCTGACGCCCACACACACACCACTAGACTCCCTTCCCCTCCCAGATCTGGGGACAGAACTCAGGAGTCCTAGCTCCCACTCCCCACTTTCCACACCATACCCAGTGAAGCCATTTGGGCAATATAGCCCCTCCCACTGTCAGGACTGTACCCAAATCCCTGCCCCCTTCTCTTCCTCCATGTCAGCCTCTTGCCCTGTCCCCACATCTGCTGGATCCTTCCTCCTCACCATCCCCCCGCACCAGCTCAGTGCAACGTGGGTGGGGGCCTGGATGTGGTCTGACCTGGCTCCCTCCTCCCAGCACCATATTGCTCCACCCATCCTTTCCCTTCCAGCCCCCACCCAGGTCAGGCCTCCTCCCTCACACCCACTAGGCCTCAGCACAGGAGAGGGCAGCCATGTTAGATGGCTAGTGAGTGCCCCCTCGAGTCCACCCACCCTCTACACCTCCATGTGGCTCAGGGTAGAACTATCCCCCACACCCCCCCAGGAACCTGGTCCAGGTCAGAGTCATGACCCTGACCCCCAGTCTCTGGGCATCAAAGGGGGGTGGTTATGGGGGGGCAGCATTTTCCATGAGCGCTGGCACCTGAAGAACTGCCTGTCACGGGGTCCCCGGGGCAATGCTCTGGAACTGCTCGCGACTCTGGGGGTGCCTCTTCTCTGAGCTACACTGTCTCCACGGCTTCCATAGCTTTGCCCTTCCTGGGTCTGACCTTGGAGCATTCAGCAGCCCCTTCCACACTGTGCGCTCCCTGGGCGGGGTCCTGGGGAAGCCAGAGAGCCCTGCAGCTCAACTCCGCAGTCAGGTGTGCTCTCAGTCAGCCCGTAGTTTAATAGTCGTCAGAAACACAGCGTAGAACAGAACATGTTATTACAGCCATCAGTGACTTTCAGCCAAGTCCATCTTGGGGGGAGGGGAGCAAGGGCTCTGGTCCTCCCTGTGTGCCCAAAGCCAGCCAAGATTGACTCACTTCCAGCTGCCTGGCCACTGCTCTCCCATTGCTCCTCCTCCAGCCTTTGTGTTGCTTCCTGAGTCACCTGGTCACATCCCCCTCCTAGGTCTCAGGTTAGGGAACGGTGGCCATAGCATCCATGCAGGCAGCTGGAGCAAGCCCTGCAAACATCACACACCCTTATTCCCAGGCATTGGTGCAAGACACAGGGAAACTGAGGCACACACAGCATTCATGCAAAACAGTAAGGCTCACATAGGCTTACATACAACATAAGGGAAAATCCCCACTTCGTCACCCTCCCAGGTTCCCCTCCATCTGCTAGCTAGGCCCAGCCTTGCTTAGTGTCCCCACCCTGCCAGCCCTGCACCCAAGCGCCCTGGCTGAGCCTTGGCCCACAGACCCGGCTGCACTGACATCCTGCGTCAAAGCCCTGGGCAGAGCCTCTAGCGCTGGGGGCCAGAGGACACACAGACGCACTCACAAGCCTTCGCCCAGGGGTGTGCCACAAAAGACAGATGCACAAGCAGACACCCCCACCCCTTGACAGTGCACTCAGAGACCTCTCCCCCCACAATGCATGTGTCCATGGCAACAACCGCTCACACAAACAACACCCCCCCATGACAATATGCACATGTCCATGGCAATACACGCTTCCTGATGGCACCTCCCCTGCTCTCCACACACAATACATACACACACACCCTCTGACTGACACACACACACATGGATCCTGTGGCAGTTGTCAATTTCCACTCTATTTTGGGCACTAATTATATTGCTGCCCCGCTGGGAGCCCAGCCCTGGCTCAGCCTCCCACTTGGAACCACCCAGCTGCAGAGGGGCTCAGGATACTCCCCCTTCACCACCCCCAGCCCAGGAAAGACCCTCCCCCCACTCCAGGGAGTGGGTGTGAGCTTGGCCACTCCCCGCTGTGCCCTGAGTGCAGCAAGCACATTCCACAGCCATTATGCCAGGCTGAGTCATGGGCCCCATTTACCTGCTGACGTCCCCAAAAGTCCCTTCCAGGGGCCTTGCCAGCTCCCAGTTACAGGGCTGCACAGGCCCAGGCTAAGGCCCCCCAGGCCTGGAGAACTCAGGTACAGTCTGGCAACAGGCACCCCCGCGGGGGCACTCAGCAGCAATAGAATCCAGGCATCCTGGCTCCCAACTCCCCTGCTCTAATCACTAGCCCCTGCTCCAGGGATAGAACCCAGGCATCCTGCCTTGCAGCTCCCCATATCTAACCCTTAGACCCCACTCCCCTCCCAGAGCTGGGGCTAGTCTAGAGGATGAGCCCTGGCCCCAAGGGGACATGGCGAGTGGGGTGTTTCTGGGGAGGGAGGCACCAGGACCCAGCCTGTTCCCCAGGCTCAGCTGCTCAGACAGGTCCTGGGCGTCAGGCCGGCACTAATTACAGGGTCCCACCAGCTCCTGCGTTCAGAACAGGTGAGACAATCGGCCCAGCCCTGGCGCATCAAAGAGGAAAAGCTGTGTAAAATCCTGCTCCTCACTGAAAGTGATCTCCCAGCTCCTCGGGCCAGAGTCCCCTGCCCTACACAGCCTGCCTGGCCGAGTCCCAGCTGCTCTGCTTTGCCTACAGCACCCGGGGAGCCGTCCTCATGCGGTGTTACATGCAGCTGTTCCCCAACATCTCAGGGCCTATTGAGCTGTCCCTGTGCAGCATTGCTATGCAGCCCTGACCCAGAGGTGACTGCATTGCCAGGCGAGCCATCCCCATGTGGCATTATGTGCAGCTGTTCCCTGCTGCCCCACCTACAGGTGTCTGCATCTGAGCACCAGGCCTGTGCTCTGAGGCTGTTAAGCCCCATGAGACAGACATTGCAACACTGGTTTTGTAAGTGAAACTTCCCAGCCCCCGGGTCAATTTTTATGATCCAGGTTTGAGTTGACTTAGCTCAGCTGTTTTGCATTAGGGAGATAAACACCCTTTCCTTGCCAGCAGGTAATGCTAGAAGGGAGAAGCCAGGATGCCTGGGTTCATTCCCTGACTAGGGGAGGGGGATCTGGTGGGTTAGAGCTGTGGGGGCTGGGAGTTGGGTCAGGATGTCTGGGTTCTCTCCCTAGTTCTGGGAGGGATCTGGTGGGTTAGAGCTGTGGGGGCTGGGAGTTGGGTCAGGATGCTGGGTTCTCTTCCCAGCTCCCTTACTCAACCTGCACTGTCTCCCTGTTTGCAGGATCAGCCTGTCACTGAAGGCTCTTTGTGTGTCAGCTGCTGATGCCCCCTTTGCCCACAACCAGGGGGCGAGGCAGCAGGATGGAGCTTTTCAGTGGTTATTGTGCTGCTATTGGGGGCTGGCTGCAAGGGCTTGGGGGGAGACAAATTCACCTGGGCCTGGGGGGGTCCAGAGGCTGGATTTGGGGTGGGGGTTGCTGGAGCTGGGGTTTTCAATGCTGCTGTGACTCCTTGCAAGTGGCTGGGCTGTGTGTGTATCTGGCTGTCTGGGTTTGCAGCTGTTTCAGGGCTCAGGCTGTGGTTGTTCTGTGTATCCCTGTGTTTGTGGCAGTATGTGGTTGTGTCTGTTGTGGGGCATGGGCTGTGGCTGTTCTGTGTCTCACTGTGTTTGCGGCTGTGTGTGGCTGGATGTGTTTGTGTCTGTTGTGGGGCATGGGCTGTGGCTGTTCTGTGTCTCGTATTTGTGGCTGTGTGTTTGTTTCTGGGTGTGGTTGTCTGGCTGTGGCAGTTCTGTCTCATTATGTTTGCAGCTGTGTGTGTCTGGCTGTCTGTGCAGCTATTGTGAGGCTCGGGCTGTGGCTGGGTCAGAGTTTGGGGTGTCTTTAGCCGTGTCTGGGGCTACAAGCCAGGTGACATGCGTGTCCAGCTGTGCCTCTGTAGCTGGGCTCATTTCTTCGGCAGGCACTGGGCTGGGGGCGTCAGGCAGTGTGTGGGATTCATCACGGTGTGCCTCTGCACAGGGTTTCGTGGCTGCCTTTGCTGGGCTGTTCCTTTCTGGGGGGTGGAGGTTTGTTCTGCGGAGAATGGTGTGCGTGTTGCTAGGTAGGGTGACCAGACAGCAAATGTGAAAACTCAGGACGGGAGTGGGAGGTAATAGGAGCCTATATAAGAAAAAGACCTAAAAATCGGGACTGTCCCTATAAAATTGGAACATCTGGTCACCCTATCGTCACGCGAGTGTTCGCGTCTCTGAAGTCCAATATAATCAAACCACAGCATTCAGGTTGGGCTCAGACCCACAGCACTCATTACAGAGACCACCAGCTGGGCAGGGACGAGAGCTAGCACCCTGTAGAGGGAAAAGGCCCCATTCCCTGCCTCCCTGAGCCACGCAGTCCCCTGCCCTGGGTCTGGATTGAATTGGCGGCCCCTGGAGGGGAAAGGTCCCCTGCTCCATTCCCCCCACCCCTCCTCGCTGTGTGCGGACAGCATGCACTTTAGCCACAGTCTCTTGGCAGACGCCTGACACATGGGCTAATCCCTGATATGGTAACATGAGCACATTTGGCCTCAGGCATTGGGCACAGAATCTTGCTGGGTGGTACCTTGGACAGAGAGCCTTAAAGAGACCCCCTGCTTTAACCCCCAGCCCCCACTGCCCTCTCAGAGCTGATGGGGGACCTAGGAGTTCTGGCTTCCAACCCCCTCCCCCCCCAACTCTAAGCACTACACACAATGTTTTTGCTTCTTCAACCCAGCTAGACACATGGACACTGCTGCTGTGAGCTTCCCCCCAGCAGTGCCCAGCTGAGTACCCTGCCACCGTGAGCTTCTCCGCACAAGTGTGTGGCCTGACAGGACCTCAGTGCTGTGAGCTTCCCCATGGCAGTGCCCAGGCGCTGCGAGCTTCCTTGCAGCAGCGTCCAGTCAGGTAGCACAGTCTCCTGAGCAATGCTCCTTTGTTCTGTGCTCAAACCCCTCCTGTGCCCGGCTGGTCCAGCCTGGCTCCGTGTCTGGGGCGCAGCTCCCCAGATGGAGGATGGGAAAACAATGTGCCCATGTGCCTGGACCCCATCCCACCCCCACCCATTCCCCTACCCTTCCCCAGCACACACCGCATGCAGCGCCCTCCCTGGACAGTGACCCACAGACTTGCAGGAGGGGTGCTCACAGGGCTGGGAGGAGGGGGAAGAGAGTCAGCTCCTGGTGGGGTGGAGGTCAGACATGAGGGGCACAGTCTGTGTTGTGTCTAGCAGCCAGCCTCTTGGAGGGGCTGTCATGGTGGTGGGGGTGCACAGAGCAGGGCTCAGCCCCTCCAGCAGGGACAGATGGACACATACATTGTGGTTGTGTGTGTGTGTGTGTGTGTGTGTGTAGGGGCTGTCCATCCCTGAGCTGGATGGGCTGAGTCCTAGGGAGAGTCTGTCTGTCCATCCCCGAGCTGGACGGGCTGAGTCCTAGGGGGTGTCTGTCTGCCTGCCTGCCTGTCCATCACCCCACTGGAGGGGTGAGCTGTGTCTGTCTGTCTGTGTCTGTCTGCGCTTACAGCTTCCCAGCCCCCACGCCAGGAGGCACACCCCTTGCCCCCACCGGCACTTCTTCTCTGCCATGGGATCCAGGCCTGTGATCTGCCCCAGACCCAGTCTCTGGTGACAGACGGCTGGAGACGGGGGGTTGCCCACCCTGTCTGTCTGTCCGCCCGCATCAGTGTGGGTCGGTCTGTCTGTCTGTGCTGGTCTCGCCCGGCCCCGCAGGCCTGGCAGGCAGCCCAACCCTCCCCTTGGCCCGGTGCCCAGCCAGCCCTCCTCGCCCAGGCTTCTAGCGCCTTCCAAGCCCGTGGGATATAAGGCCCCGACGCAGGGCGGGCGCAGACGGACGCCCTGACCCAGCTGCCATGGATGTGACTATCCAGCACCCCTGGCTGCGCCGGCCCCTGGGCCCCGGCTTTGGGCCTTTCCTCACCAACCGCCTCTTTGACCAGCGCTTCGGTGAGGGGCTGCAGGAGAGCGACCTGGCTGCCCTCTGCCCCTCCGCCGGCCTCGGCCCCCTCTACGGCCGCCCCCCTGGCGTGGTCCTGCCCGACACCGGCCTCTCTGAGGTGGGTCAGGGGTGCGTGCCCCTCATTGCCCCCAATCCCTGCTCCCGGTCCCTGCACTCCCACTGCCTCAAATAACTGCATCCCCTCATGGCTCCCCTAATCCCTGCAGCTCTCCCCCACTGCCCCAATGCATGCACCCCAACCCCTGCTTCCCCTCACTGCACCCTAAAAACCTGAATTCCCACTGCCCCAACCCCTGTATCCCTCGCTGCATCCCAAATCCTGCACCCCTCCCTGCCCCAACCCCTGCATCCCTCGCTGCATCCCAAATCCCTGTACCCCCACTGCCTCAAATCCCTGTACCCCTCCCTGCCCCAAAGTCCTGCACTCTCTTGCTGCACCTCAAAAACCTGCATCACCTTCACCGCTCCCAAATCCCTGCATTCCCTTGCTGCACCAATCCCTTCCCCAGTCCCTGCACCCCCAAATTCCTGCCCCCGCCTCTGCCCCTAATCACTGCATCCCCTCACTGCTTCCCCAATCCCTGCACCTGCCCCCCAATATCTCAATCCATGAACCCCCATCCCTGCCTCCCCCCACTACCCCAATACCCGAACTCCTTGCTGCACCCCCTCTGCTTCAAAGCCCTGGCCCCCATCCCTGCCCCAAAGCCCTGCACCCCAAAAACCTGCATCACCGTCACTGTTCCCAAATCCCTGCATTCCCTTGCTGCACCAATCTCTTTGCCCTATCCCTGCTCCCTGCACCCCAAACTCCTGCCCCCATGCCCCAAATCACTGCATCCCCTCACTGCTTCCCCAATCCCTGTACCCACCCCTACTACCTCAATCCATGCATCCCAATCACTGCTTCCCCCGCACTGCCCCAGTCCCTAAACTCCTTGCTGCACCCCCACTGCTTCAAATCCCTGGCCCCTATTCCTGCCCCAAAGCCCTGCACTTCCTTGCTGCACCCCAAAAACCTGCATCACCCTCACTGCCCCCAAATTCCTTCCCCCAATCCTTTCTCCATCCTCACTGCACCCCAAATCCCAGCATCACCCTGTGCCCAATCCCTGTACCCCCAATCTCTGCACCCCCTCACTGCCCCAAAAATCTCTGCATCACTCTCACTGCTCCTCACATCCCTGTCCCCCTTTGCTTCACTTGCTGGATCTGTGCGTGGTCCCCATCCTTCCTGTACACGGCACCCAGGCCCCACCCACTGCTGGCCCTCAAGAGCCACGTGGGCCCCCACCCACTCATTAATGTCCCCCACTCTCTCTGCACCCCTAACTCTATGCATAGCCCTGCCCTCATCCCCAGTTCTGGCCATGTCCCCTTGCTGCATCCAATAATCCACACCCCTTCTGTACCTCCATGCACCCCCAAATCCAGGTGTTTCCTGTGCTCACTGTACCCCCAGATCCATGCATGTCCTGCATCCTCTCTGCCCCACCAGGCCCATACCCCAAATACCAGAGATCCTCACCCCAGTGCCCCAGCCAGGGGTTACGAGCTCCCCCAGGGCTGTGCTGGGAGCAGGGGGCTGCGGGGCTGCTGCTACACACAGGCATATTGGGGTGCAGGTGCACCCCACCCCTTGGGGCCCCACCATGCAGGAGAGGGGTGATGGCGGGTGGTGTGGAAGCAGAGGCTGCCCTATTATGGTAACATTCCTGTGCTGTGTGGCGCCTGCTGCTAGCTGGTCAGGCTGTTGGCCACAGGGGTGGGGAGGAGCAGCTAGCTCCCCTCCCCCACCTTTGGACCCCGTTATTTCTCCCTCCCCCAGGCTCTGCATCCCTCACTGCACCAGCATCTGCAGGGCCCAGCAGGGGCAGTGCTCAGGTGGAGGAGTGGGAGCCCAGCGCTGTGAGCTTCTTCCTGGCAGTGCTCCCCCACACAGGTCTACGAGCCTCCCCCTGACAGTATCCAGCCCCCACAAGCTCCCCCCAAACCCTGCAGTGTCCAACCCCAGATGCTGCAAGCTTCCCTCTGGCAGTGCCCAGCCCTGGAACCTGGCACTGTGAGCTTCCCTCTGGCAGTGTGCAGTCCCAACCCCCAGCGCTGCAAGTTTCCCCATCAGGGCCCAGCCCTGGCCCCTGGAGCTGTGAGCTTCCCTCTGGCGGTGCCCAGCCCCAGCAGCTTCACCCTGGCAGTGCCTGACCCCAGCCCTGCAACTTTCCCTCGGACAGCGCCCAGCCGTGGCGAGCTTTCCCCCAGGAGTGCCCTCACCCACTGCTATGCCCCTGCAGATGACACTGGACAAGGACCGGTTCTCGGTGCTGCTGGACGTGAAGCATTTCTCGCCTGAGGAGCTGAGCGTGAAGGTGGTGGGTGACTACGTGGAGGTGCACGCCAAGCACGAGGAGCGTCCGGTATGGCCCCCCCCGCCCCGGGGGGCCCCCCCCCAGCCCTTCTTCCCCCCACACTGACGCCTTCTCTCTTGCCCCCAGGATGAGCACGGTTACATCTCCCGTGAATTCCATCGGCGGTACGGGCTGCCCCGGGGTGTGGACCCCGCCACCATCACTTCGGCCCTCTCGCCCGACGGCATCCTCTCCATCACAGCGCCCACCAAACCAGAGGGCAAGGCCCAGGAGCGCACCGTCCCCATCGCACGCCAGCAGAGCCCTGCTGTCACTGGGAAATAGGTGGGGGGGACAAGGATCCACCTCTCCCCTCTCCCCACTAGGGACAACCCCTGCCCTGGTGGGCATCACCCTCCGCCAGCCCCTTGGGACAGTAGAATTTCAGGGGGTCCCCCTTTCCAGGCCAGGGGGAGCAGAGAGCTGGGGTATGTACTGGGGGAGCAGAGAGCTGGGATTTGCTCCTGCACCTTCCTCAGCCCAGCTGCTTTGCAGAGTCTTTTCTTATCTATGTCTGGTGCTGTATGAAGCTGGGAGCCTGGCCAATAAACTCCACTTGCCTGGTGGACCGGTACCTGCCTGTGGCTGTTTCTGGAGGGGACTGCGAGGGGTGGGGTGGGATTTCACCCAGGGGTGCTGCCTGGGAGGAGGATGGGGAGTGGTGGGAGTTGTGTGCAGTGGTTTGTCTGCGCCTGTCGGGGAACAGGAGGACGGGCATGGTGCTCAGGATGAACCTGACTCGGGTTGTTTGGCAGTGGGGGCAGAGAGGATGTATGGGGGTGCACCTGTCTGAGGTTATAGGGCAGAATGTGCCTGTTGCCCAGGGCTGCGCCCAGCAGGTGTGGAGGGGGGGCACCTGTTGCCCAGGGCTGCGCCCAGCAGGTGTGGAGGGGGGGGCGCCTGTTGCCCAGGGCTGCGCCCGGCGGGTGGAGAGGGGGGCGCCTGTTGCCCAGGGTTTGGAGTTGTGGTGGAGTATAACGTGTCTGGCACTGTGGTAGGGAGCACCTGTTGCCTGGGGCTGAGACAGACAGACAGACAGGGTGGCCCTAGGACAGCTGTTGGTGTGCCTAGGGCTGTCTGTGGGGTGAGGGGAGCTGCAGGAGGTACACATGTAGCCATACTCACAGAGGTGTGGGTTACAGTAACACCCTTCCCAGCTCCCACACACTGCACCCCCTCCTTAAAGCCCCTGGACAAGCTGCCAGACACTGG
Organism: Dermatemys mawii; assembly: GCA_007922305.1. Classification (NCBI taxonomy): domain Eukaryota; kingdom Metazoa; phylum Chordata; order Testudines; family Dermatemydidae; genus Dermatemys; species Dermatemys mawii. The sequence goes on from ML679582.1 coordinate 211,583, forward strand.
CTAGCCTGGCCACCAGGGTGTGGTAGGTGCAAAAGCCTTGTCCTGCCCCTCTGCACTAGCATGACATCACAGACACCCCACTTTATTCCTGAAGGGAGGGGGCACTCAAGGCTCATTAACCCTTTGTGGAACAGCTCAGGGGGGGAGGCAGGACTCCACTTCCCAGCCACCCCTATCTCCCCACCCCAACTGCACTGGCTCCAGCCATGAATTTCCCCCACAGGAGGCTTCTCCCTGAGCCACCCCGGGGCATCATCTCCCCATGACACAGGTGAACTATATTCCAGTGTCTCAGTTTATTGGCTCTGTTGGAACTGGGGCGGGAGGCTGGGATGGGAGACTAGCCCCTGCCTCTACGGGGCGCAGCCCCAGCCCACAGAGAGCCCAGCCAGGGAACAGAACGGGGGCAGGAGTGCCACCCCTGAGCTAGACCACTCTCCCACCCGCCAAGCCCAGGGTATGGGGCCGGGGCACTCAAGTGGCCCCATTCCCCATGGCTGGGCTTCAGCACCACCCCACCCTCAGAGGCAAGGCCTGCAGAGGTGGTGGGGCCCCTCACTGCCGCTCGTACATCTCCTTTAGGATTTTCATGCTCTCAGCATAGCGCAGCTGGTTCCGGTGCGATGCCTCCTTCCACCTGCGGGGGCAGCAGAGATCAAAGATGGGGTAAGGGGACAAGAACCCCCCAACCCCCAATTCTCTCCCTGAGGCTGAAGCAGTTCCAGCCCTTCCCCTGGGCACAGTGTGAACAACTCCCTCCACCCCTCACCCCTCTGGCACACCCACCGCTGGCGGATCTTCTTCCAGCGCTCCATGTTCTTATAGATGAGACACGACATCGAGGGCCGCGGGTCAGGGGTCTACATGGTGTGTAGGAGCGAGGGGAGAGAGAGAGAGAACACGTCAGCTCAGGGGGGGAACCTGGGACAGCAGTAGCCTGCAGAGGGTGGACCCCGGGGGGGGAGGGGCAGTGTCATGGTAGGAGCATAGTGTTTTGGGGGGAAATGGGTAGTTGGGGGTGGACCCCAGGAAAAGCGGGAGGGGAGAGAACCAGTGGGAGATAGGGGACAGACAGCCTGCAAGGCTGAACCACAGTATCGGGGACCCCATGGGACCCATGGAGAATGGCAGGGCAGCAGTCCAGGCTGTGAGCAGAGTGGTGGATGGAGGGTAGACTGAGTGGGGCTGCAGCACCTCCGCAGGTTCGAGAGAGGAGGCTAGAGCTCAGCTAGTACAAAGCCCTGGGCAGGGCAAGGGGTGGACACAGCTGCGTGGGGCCCCTCCCTCACCATGTCAGGGGGTGACCCCTTATCTTCAGGTGGCAGCGGGGAGGGTATCCTGGCGCTCACAGACTCCCCACCAGCACTCTCCAGGCCAGCACACGGTGGGGGCAGCTTGTACACATCCTGGCTCTTCCCGTTCAGCCCCTCGGCCCCCTGGGAACACAGAGCAGTCATGGCAAGGGCTGGGGAGAACTTGCACATCCCCTCCCCCATCCCTGCCCCTTGGGAACAGAGTGGGGGAGTGGACACCCCACACAGTTCCTCCCCATCCCTGCCCTATGGTAGGTATAGGACCCCCACAGCCCCTCCCCCACCCATATCTCCCACCTCCTCATCCTCAGGCAGGGCGGGCAGCGGAGGGCTGGGCGAGCGCTCCCTCTCGCGCATGGCAGGGCTGTTTCTCATCCAGGCCCTGCAGATGGGGTACAGCGGGGTGCTCTCTGCAAACTGCGCCAGGTCCACGCTCCGGTCAAACAGTTTGATGATGTAGGTGTCTGGGGGTGAGGGTGGCAAAACCGTCAGACGGAACCCCTGCTAGCCAGCCCGCCACCCAGGATCTGAGCCCCATTCCCTACCCTCCAATCCACCCATGTTCTAGTCCCCTGCCCTGGACAAGACAGGAGTCAGCACCTAGGGGGGAAGACCCCGTGCCCCACCCCCACTTACTCGGTCTCTGCTGGCCACTCTCAGTCAATCCATCATCTGTCTCCTTCCTCTTCTTGCGCCGGTGATGGGAGAACCGTGCTGAGGGCCTGCCGTGGGGGTGGGGATAGATCAATGGTGGACAGCCAAGCCCCAACACCTTCAGGGATTGAGGCCATGCCATAGAAGGGACTTCCCGCCATAGGGCCGAATGGGGGCCCAGACACATTGAGTTTCGAGCATGATCATGGGAGAGGAGCCAACCCTTCCCTACACAGATATCCCATCCTAGCACTGTCCTGCCATCCCCTCCCCAAAGGGTTCCTTGCACAGGAGAGCTCGCCCAGCGTTGAGATGTAGCCAGCTCTGGGGTGGGGGAGCTGGGGAACAGACACACAGAGACTATTGCCTGAGAATCTCTAAGCCCTTTAACAACAAACAACTTCAGCCTCATAATGCCCTTCCAAGAGCTGGGGGAGTCACCTCCATGTCACAGACAGAACTGAGGTGCTGATTGCAAAGGGACTTGCCTCAGATCAAATGGCTGAAGAGGGAAAGAACCCAGGAGTCCTGACTCCCGCTCCCTCCCAACCTACCAGATCCCACTCCCCACTCATGGCTGAGAGAACATCCAGCCATCTCAGGTTCCCAGCCCACCTGCTCTAACCAACTAGACCCCAGCCCTTCCCCAGGCTGCTCATTCATCTCCCGGCAGGGCGGTGTCTGGGCCTGGAAGCCCTCTGGCGCACAGCGAGGCACCATGCCACTGGAGGTGCTCACCTCTTCCCAGCCGCGGAGGGGGAGGAGTCCCTGCAAAGACAAGAGGAAAGGGGAGGTGAGGCCTGAGGTGCAAGACCCCCCTACTCTTCCCAGGGTGTATCCTGTTCCAATCCTACCCACCCTCCTGACCCAGGAGGTGGGTGGCGGGTCTGAGGTCGAGGGGCCACCAACGGCTGGGAGCTGAACCCGACTGGGGTAACGCGGGGCACTGTGTGAAGGGGACAATCCTGCCACCCCACATCTCAGCACAGGAAGGTGATGGGCCCTCCCAGCTCTGACTTGGTTTCCCAAGAGGCCCCAGGAGAAAGGCTCTCCCCCCTCAGCCACCCCGAGAGGCTCCTTACTTGCTGAGTGGGTCACTGGACGTCTTCCCGGCATCCTCGTCCATCTGCTCCCTGCAAGGAGCATGTCAGTGCGAATTGAAGCCAGCCCAATCCCATCCCCCTTGGCATGCGACCCTGGGGGCCCAGCCCTGAACCAGCCGACCCGCTGCCATGGGGCTAGAGGGACCCATCACTCCCCAGAGGGAAAAGGCCCCATTGCCATTCCCCAGGCCCCTGAGCCAGCCAGTCCCCAACCCAGGGGTGCCCTTGTACTAAAGTGGGGGTGTTTCCTTGGTTTTCCAATGGTTTGCATGCAGAGGGGGTGGGACTCAGTTTCTCTGGGTGTTATGGTTTAACGAGGTGATGGGAGAGGGAGTTTGTTGTTCCAGAGGACCAGCGAAGGGACTTGGGACCTCAGCCACTAGCGTGGAGAATGGAGACCCAGAGGCCAGCTCAGGAGTTGCAGCTGGTTCCGGCCAGTGGGAGAACAATGGGCTGTAAAGAGAGGACCCTCTCTGGACCAACCGGTTCCACTCAGAGGGGCTTAGCCAGGGGTCTCCAAACTTTTTTGACCGTGCACCCCTAATACAGGGGTGGGCAAACTTTTTGGCCCAAGGGCCACATCGGGGTTGAAAACTTGTATGGAGAGCCAGGTCAGGGAAGGCTGTGCCTCCCCAAACAGCCTGGCACCACACCCATGAAACCCCCTCCCACTTTATGCCCCCCTCAGAATCCCAGGCCCATCCAACTCCCCCCCACTCCTTGTCCCCTGATCACCCCCTTCTGAGACCCCCCCACCCTAACCACCCCCCCCAGGACCCCAACCACTAGCTAAGCCCCTCTGCTCCTTGTCCCAACTGCCCCCTCCAAAGAGCCCACACACTGCCTCCCTGAACCCTACCCCCTTCTCAACTCCCCCTGCTCCCTGTCCCAACTGCCCTGACCCCATCCACACCCCCACTCCCTGAAAGACCCTGCTGCCCTACTAACCTCCCGCCAGTCCCCCGTCCCCTGACCATCCCCTGCCCAGAACCTCCACCCCATCCAACAGCCCCCTGTACCCTGACTGCCTCTGGGACTCCCCGCTCCTTAAGCAACCTCCCGGTTCCGGCCCCCTTACCCTGCTGGCAGCCAGGCCGGAACGAGACAGACTGCACCGCTCTCCTGGAGGAGCGTGCAGCCCCACGCGGCACGCTGAGGCTCCGGGAGAGCGGGGGAGAGCTGTTCCCCCCACCTGAGGAGCTCCTCCCCCTACCTCCCCAGCGCCTTCCCCCGCTTTCCCAGGGCCACAGAGTCAGGTGTCTGAGCTCCCAGCGGGGGAGGCTGCTCCCAGTGCCTTTCCCCGGGTGCCTTGTCCCGCTCTCCCGGCACACCGCTGAGGCTCCAGGAGAGCGGGGAGGGGCCGGGAGCTGCCTCCCCCGCCGGGAGCTTAGATGCGCTCTGCTGAGCCTCCGGGAGAGGGGGAAGGCACTGGGGAGGTAGAGGGAGGGGCTCGGCTCCTGGCCCTCACCCGCTTTCCTGGAGCCTCAGCGGGGCGTGTCTGGCGGGGGGGAGGCTGCTCCTGGCCCCTCCCCCGCTCTCCCAAAGTTTCAGTGGCATGCTGCTGAGGCTCCGGGAGAACGGAGGAAGGAGCCCGGGGGAAGGCGCTGGGAGCAGCTTCCCCTGTCGGAGCTCAGGTGCTTGACGCTTGGGCTCTCGGAGAGCAGGGAAGGCGGGAGAGGGGCCGACAGCAGCCTCCCCTGCCGAGCTCTGGTGGGCCAGTCCGGACGGTCTCGCGGGCCAGACCCTGCCCGTGGGCCGTAGTTTGCCCACCCCTGCCCTAGAAGAAAATACATTTTGAGCAGGCACCCACACTGGGGAAACCCCGCCCTAGCCCTACCCCACCCACATCCACTCCCTCCCACTTCCCGCTCGACTGCCCCCCTCAGAACCGCTCTTCCTTGTCCCCTAACTGCCCCTCTGGGGCTGGTCCTGCTGCTCCCGCCTCTTCCAGCCGGGGCTGCAGCTGCGGCGCCCAGCTCCTGGGGCTGGTCTCCACCGCGGCACCCTGTGGGTGGTCTTGCACCCTCCCGGGGTGCAAGCACCCAGTTTGCCGACCACTGGGTTAGAGGACAAGAGGGGAGAGGAGGCCTAGGCGACCTGGTTTATGACCTTGTTTCCCTGGAGAGAAAACAATGGACAGAGGCAGGACTTGGGGCTGATGATCTCAGCTGCCCAGCTGGGAAGCAGGGGGCTCTGGACTGGAGAGGGGGAGCAGGCAAAGCCCACCTGGATGCAGAGGAGACTTGGACGTGCTGTGCTGAGGGAGGACAGGCCTGAGGGCCCTGACAGTTCCAGTGCTGTGTTCAACGCTTAATAAACCCTCCTGTTTTATGCTGTCTGAGAGTCACTCCGGTCTAGAGGACAGAGGGCATCGTCCCCTTCGGTGGTGGAGGCCCCAGGCCTCCCGAGTGAGGGGACTCCCCTGAGGGGGACCACAGCAAGAAACAGGTGTGCTAAGGCTCAGAGAGGTGCGGCTCCAGGAGGTGGAGGGGCTTAACCCCCCAAGAGGGAGTGGACCACCGGAGCAGGGTGGTCTCACTGAAGGGGGCACCTCCCATGGACCACAAGGGGCCAAGAGTGGGCACGATCTGTAAGCCTGTGACAGCCCCCTAAAAGGAAAGGCCTCGGGTCCCTTTCCCTGCTGCTCCAAGCCAGCTCCCTAGACCACTGCTCTGGGGGTGCATTAGAACTGGTGCCCCCTAGAGGTGAAAGGCCCTATATGTCCCCAGCTCTGTTCCAAGCCCAACTCCCAGACTATGCTCTCACTCCCCTCCCAGTCTGTCTCCACCCACCGGTCCACATCACTTTTCTCCAGAAGACACTGCAGCACAGCATCAAGGCGGCTTCGGGCGCTGGTCATCTCCAGATCTGCGGTGGGAAGTATAACTCAGCCACATGGAGCTCCGAGAGGAGCCTGCGCCTCCCCTCATGGCCAGCTCTTCTGCAGCCCCAACCGGCTCTGCACATCCCAAAGGAATGCAGCCATCTCTGGGGTGGGGAAGCTGGGGAAGAGCTAAACACGAGCTACAACTCGCCAGAAAAAAGGGGTTAGCACGTTGTCCCTTGGGGCTCATGCAGAAGGTTAGAAGAGCACCCAGAAATCCTGACTCCAAGCCCCCCATTGCCATAGCCACTAAACCCCACTCTCCTCCCCACGCCAGGACAGAATACAGGAGGTCCAAAAACTGCTTTGGGACAGGAACTGAAAAAACTTGAACACGGGGAGGCATGTTGTGGGGTGCAATCCAAAGGAGGGAAGAGTTGCGTCTCCCCTGATCTCCACATGTCTCACAACACCTTGCTACTGTAGCTGTCTGCCTGGAATGCTCCCGGTCAGGACCAAGCATGCGGTCTATGACCAGCCCTCATCCAATGCTTTCGTTCCAGGAGTCGGCTATGATATCAATGGGTCCACGCTCTCTCCAGTCAAGAATCTCCCCAAACTGAATGTTCTGACATGTCCAACTCTGTCCTGGGACAAGCAGAGGGAGGTTTGGGTCTGTTGCTTCTTTACAATCAACAGCCCACAGATTGTTACTTGAACTGAAGTTCCACAACAGCTGAATTCAGACACAGCCCGGGATGGGTCGAGATTCTACATAAACCATGTTCATGTCATTCCAGAGAGCTTTGCAATGAGCTCAAATGGCAGGAACAGTTACAAGAGAAAGGGAGAAAAAACACGGTCCAGTGACTGAAGCTTAACAAGGCAGACATGGTGGAACGTAAAAATCTCCCCACATCTCCACCAAGGTGGCTGACCAAACCCCAGGGGCCAGATCGATCCCCAAAATCAAAGGGGGATAGATCCTTTCTCATCTTAGGGGACAGCCCGATCACTTGGGGTCTCCTGGCCCCTTGGAAATGTCAATGACAAAAGCTTATTTCCAGCTGTGAGGTGACACCGTGGGGGTCTGTCCCCCTCCACCCCACTGGAGTTGTCTGCTAAGATGTCTGCCTCTGTTTGAGACATGTGATTGGCTATCTTCCGCCCCCCTACCCTCTGTGATTGTGCACCATTTGCCTCCCCGCTTTGTGAGTGTGGTGGGCCTGTTTACACGACATTCTCACTGTCTTTCAGAGAACCTCAGGAGTGGAAAACTCACCCTTCTGGCTACAGTGGGGTAGCTCCTGCTTGGCTGGCAATCACTTGTCAATTATCATTTCACTTTACATCCATAACTTTGCACCAGCTGCCTGCAGCCACATTACATGATATTAATACCCAGTGAATCACGAGCTTTCCATTGGCACCTCCCGAGGCATATTTTGTACAAAGGGTGTGAACCCAGGCATGCTCTGGGTCACTTGCCTACCTTAGAACGCTGCAGGAGAGTTACCCACCAGCCGACCCAAAGGCCCTGTTTCCTGGACCAGGGTCTCTGTTCCCTTTCTATGTACAATTTCCATCTCATATTCTTGGAGCGTCATGCTCCATCAGAGCAGTTTGGGACTGGAGCCATCATACTAATATAGAGTGATCAGTTAGGCCCCAGAATTTCTGTTGCACTGCCCACGCTCCAGCCAGCATTCTCTTTCTATGACAGAATAATTCTGCTCAGCGGGTGTCAGATTCTTGCTTCTAAAGCAGGGGGTTATTACTGTTCCCTCACTGAATTAGTGCAGCCCTAGCCCAGTGTGTGAGGTGTCTGTGCACAGCTCAAGTCTGGACTAGCCAGAACAGGCTTCTCACTTGAGATTTCTCAGCTCTCAACATGCTTTCAACCACACTCGGTTGTCGTGCTCTTCACACACATCTGTGATTGCAACTACAATGTCACTGAACCCATATGCCCGGAGAAGCTGGGTCAGGGCTCTACTGGCCAAAGCAAATATTGCAAAGGTTGACTGGGCTATAAAGATGGGGGTGGGGGGACCTCAATGATAAGCTACTGATTCTACAGGTTGCATATGATATTATGTATTATCAGAGGGTCTCAAGTGAGGTCTTTTCTGAAAGCTAATGACACACTCAGTGATGAATATCCTGGGGAGATGTCTATTAATGCTATAGGGCAGGAGTGGGCAAACTATGGCTTGCAGGGCCCTCCTGCCCAGTCCCTGAGCTCTCAGCCCGGGAGGCTGCCCTCAGCCCCTTCCCGGCTGTTCCCTTCCCCCACAGCCTCAGCTTGCTGCGTGGTCAACACTCTGGGAGGCAGGGCTGTGCGCTCCTGTGGGGCAGCACATCTGACTTAGGGCGGGCGGCTGCCAGACACGCTGCTTTGAGTAGCATGGTAAGGGGGTCAGGGAGTTAGATAATGGGCAGGGAATCCCAGGGGGCAGTTAGGGGACAGGGAGCGGTTTGATGGGGTGGAGGTTGGGGGGGCAGTCAGCAGATGGGAAACCGGGGGCATTGGATAAGCATGGGAACCCCAGAGGGTGTGGGTGTGAAAAGGGGTTGGGAAAGTCAGGGAACAGGGAGAGTTGGGTAGGGGGTGGAGTACTGGGGGGGCCAGTTAAGGTGTGGGGGGTCTCAGGAGGGGCGGTCAGGGGACAAGGAGCAGGAGGGGCTTAGAAAGAGGTGGGATCCCAGGGGAATGGTTGGGGCAGGGGGTCTCTGGAGGGGGCAGTCAAAGGACAAGGAGCAGGGCGGGTGGTTGGATGGTTTGGGAATTCCGAGGGGGGCACTCGGGGGACAGGGATTGGGAGGGGGTCAGAGAGGGGGCACAGGCTTCCCCACTCAGCCCTCCATACAATTTTTCAACCATGTTGTGGCCCTTAGGCCAAAAAGTTTGCCCACCCCTGCTAAAGGGAGAAATACTGAAACTTAGTGAGGTTGTTTTACAACCTGTGTCCACACACCAGAAGAAACAGCTCACTCCCAGCCAGGCAGCTCCCTGCCTCCCAGGAAATTGATCAAGGTGTGATCAGAACTGATGACAGGCCCATTTACACAGAAACCATACAGGAGATGGGAAGCCCATGGGAATGGACAGTCTGAGGTCAACCTGCTGTTAGAACAAGTTCTCTGAAGGTATAAGGCAAGGACAGAAGGCACCTTTGGCACCTGTCACTAGACACAAGAGAATCAGAGCTATTGCAAGCTAAGAAAAACGGGTCCTTCCACCACAGCGGAGTTGAAGTCTCTGGAACTGAATACAGGTGAGAAATCTGCTTAGGTAAAGATCTTGCATCTAAAAGAACCAGGGAAGCAAGTGTGTTGTGCTTTTGTGAAGGTCCTGATTGAGGCTGGGAAGAGCAAGCAGGCAGGCAGACCATCTTGACCACCACCTGTATCTTGATAAATTGTTTTAGACATATGTTTTCACTTGTGTTTTGGCTGTACAACTTGATTTTTACTTGGCATCCCTTATTGTGTCCCACTGTTCATAAATGGGTCTTATTATACTACAAGCCACCTTGGCTCTGTGTTTAAACAGGGGGTGCATACATCCCAGTGAGGTTAATAAGCTGTGATGGGTGGGTGTCTTTCGAGGAGCAAAGGAACCACATTATTTCTCTGAACTGGCCAGGAGAAGGATGGACATGGCAGAACATACTCTGGGGGAAATTTGGGACTTGGAACACTTTGGGGTCAGCTTGATGGTGGGGCTGCTGACAGGCTGCTGGGCCAGGGCTGTCTAGGACACACTCGAGATGCAAACCACATGCTGGTAGATTGCTGCTGGGATGCTTGCAGCCGAAGCACTGGAAGGCACCCCAAACTACAGAGCAAGTGGAGACAACCCCTTCCTGGGCTGGATTGCACCCTGAACGGACCATCACAAAACTTGTCCTGTTGAAATAGCGTGGATGCCTGGTTCTTCACCCCAAAGATCCTGATGACAAGTGATCCTGGGACCCTCCACTGGCCTAAATATTTTGAGGATCAAAACATGCCTAGGATGGGTATAGCCCAGAGACAGGCATGTAACCCGCAACTGCCCCTATGACCACCCTCCCACAGGGGATGACGGTTCTGTGGCCTCCTTAGAATGGATCAGCCACTGGGCATATAGCAGCTGTGGGGTGGGAATGTCTTTCAGTGCTTGGCTGGGGGCAGCCGAAATCCCAGACTAGGTGGCTGGGGTACCCACCCTGCCATCAGGTACCACAAGGGCTCATTAGGCAGATCCACAGAGGTACAGAACCTACCCTGCTTCTCGATTTCCACCTTCGTAGGCAGCATGGTGACCTGGGTCGGGAACCCTGTAGAGAGAGACCTGGAGTCAGAGAACGTGCTATGGGGACATATGCATGAAGAGCAGCATGAAGTCTGGTGGGTTACAGCTGCGGGTCATTAGGAGTCAGAACTCCTGGGTTCTATCCTGGCTCAGGAGGAGGATTGGGTGGAGGGAAACAGAACCCAGGAACCCATGCTGAATCAGGTTGCCAGATTTTTCAACAAGCAGCTCTATTGGCTCTCAGGACCTCCAAATAAGTCACCAACCAGCTTTTCCTGTAGTGCTGAGCACTGTCTTTAATACAAAAGAGCAGCAATGAAGGGACCGACTGCCCAACACAACATGGTACAAAGCTTTTGCTTGGCTTATTTTTCCAGCAGTTGGACAAAGCCACAGAGAGAAACCAGAGTCATTTCCCTTCTCTTTGTAGTTTAGTTTGCTGATGTGATGGACTGAAATGGGCCAGGTGGGTAGCCAAGTTCTCCAACCACACTCTGCTCCAGCTGACAGACTGAAGGGGATGAAGACCTAAGAGGAAATATGCTAGCCCAAAAGCCCCTCAGGGGGCAGGGGGAGAAATGGAGCAGCATTTCACAGATGCTTTTCTGCCTCAGGATTCCGTACAAAACCTGTACAATCTTCAGATCTGCAGCCAGCCAAACTGACATCACCTAGAGAGGGAACAAGCCAGGATTTCAGGGCTTGTGTCTCCTTGCCATTGGCTGCAGTGCCTTTTTCCATTCTGGGCTTGTTTCCTCAGGGCTGGTGGATTGGGAACCGTGAGCCATTCTACAACAAGTAACAGCAAAACCAGAACCAGCCAAGCTTACAGTGGGGGAACCACAGCTGCTCAATTTCCAAACCACTCTGCTTTGACAAAGCCAAGCACTGGATAGAGGCAGTAATGCCCAGGTGGCACTGGCCAGTTTCTGGGACGCTCAGGGACAAGACGGTATCTGGGGCAGGGCTGTGCTGAGACACAGTTGGATTTTGAGCTTCAAGCAAAATTCTGTGGACGCTCTGGGGGCAATGAGAGGCAGCTAACAGGCCTGCTGTTCCCCAGCTGACACCTCCGTACCTGGCCAGCCTACTGCTATGGGCCTGCACTCCCACCCAGTGCAGACCAGGCTTAGCCCTAGTACCACACACACAACAATGCGGACCAGGCAAGAGCCCAGTAACATACATCCCACACCACACACACTCTCCCTCTCCTACAGGCCAGGCCCAGCCCCAGTATCACCACCACTCACCCCATACTCCCTCCCATAGGTATCTCCACCCACCCCACCGTACACCTCTCATCCCTGCCCCCACAGACTGCCCAACCCTTGCATTCCTTCCATTCCCACATCCCCAACTCTCCCCTGCATATAGCTCCACCCACCCCCACCTCTTCCCCCACACACATCTCACCTCCCCATCCTCTACATCCCCTCCACATAGCAGCACCACCCCACCCCCCACGCTATCTCCCACCCACCTCTCCGAGCTACCCCACATCCCCCAGCTCTCTCCCACCACAGCAGCCCCACCCACCTCTCCGAGATGCCCCACACATTTCACCTCCCCCACCCCCAAGCTCTCTCCCCACATAGCAGCACCACCCCCAAACCCCCGTTCCCCATACACCCCCTACAGCCGCTTCCCCCGACATATCTCCACCCTCCTTCTAGCTACACCCCCTCCCCCGCTCTCTCACCTCCCTCCAGCCGACACCAGCAGCAACACAGACCAGCCCGAGCGCGACCGAGGCCCAGCCGTCTACACCCTTCCTATTGGTGAGCATCGCCGCCAATCAGCGCCCAAGCCCCCATCGGCGCCCCGCCTCTCTGTCTAGGCACGCTGGGTGATGTAGTCCGCCTCGTGTCTGCGGACCTGCGCTTTGCCTCCTGGGAAGCGTAGCGCGAGAGCGCCCCGCGGTCATTTTGAGCGGGTCGAACTGGACGGGGTGCGCCACGGGAGCTGCAGTCAAAGGGCGCTATGACTCGTAGGATATGTAGTTGGACACTATCAACCAAGGGTTAAACAGGGACTATGAGTGGCTCTCATTACTCTAATTGAATGCATTTCACTATTAAATTCCCTTTAAAGATTCTTGTCACCTGACAGACAGATCCACTATAAAAGGTTTTTTCCTCCCGCTGATAATGGCCCATCCAAATTAAACAGACTTTTAGAATTGGTATGCTAATGTCCTTTTTTTTTTTTTTTGCTTTCTGTGTATATAAATGCATCTTACTTCTGTTCCATTCTATGCATCCGATGAAGTGGGCTATAGTCCATGAAAGCTTATGCTGAAATAAACTGGTTAGTCTCTAAGCCAAGATGCCACAAGTTTTCCTCGCTTATTTATAAGACGCACAGACCCCCAGCCCCACGGTGGCCATTTTTATCGAGCGGCCTGTGGCACGCTGCCCCATGGGCGTTGTAGTCAAAGCATCTCCCCAATGCGCCGGGAGTCATATTGAGCCCTTTAAAAGAGACGCGGGGCATCATGGGAGCATAGTCAAATGACGCTGTGCATCATGGGAAGTGTAGTCAGCACTCACCCACAAACGCCTTGGCGGCCATTTTGAGCGGCGGGTTGGGGAGAATCCCGGACAGCGTGGTGCATTATGGGCTACACGTTCAGTCCCGTCCTCTGCCGGCTTTACCCGACATGCCTGGGGGTAGTTGCTAGGTGACGGCCTGGGCGGCAAGTTCGGTTGTCGGAGGGTCCTGGGGGTTGCTGGGATAGAGAGGGGAGCCCGGACGCCTGGGTTCCCAATACCTTCGCGGGCCCGTACCTCAGGGGTCGGGAAGGATGGACTCCAGGTAGGGTCCTCCCGAGATCGGGCCACGGCCCTGGATCCTCCCGCGGCCCCTCCCTCTTCCCCAACCTCCGTCCCCCGTGGCGCCCCCCAGAGCTGGGTGCATCCCCGCGTGCTCCGGCCGTGGGACGGCGATGCTGTCTGATCCCGGGGGAAGGGGGAGCGATGCTGTTGGGGTGTGTGAGTGAATGGGAGGGCCCGTGATGTCGGGGAGGGAGGGGCGATGCTGGGGGAGGCGGAGGGGCGTTGCTGTCTGGTCCCGGAGGAAGTGGGGCGTTGCTGTCTGGTCCTAGGGGAAGAGGGGTGTTGCTCTCTGGTCCTGGGGGAAGGGGAAGCGATGCTTTCAAGGTGTGTGGGGAAGTGGGTGTGTATGTGATGCTGTCTGGTCCTAGGGATGGGGTTGACTGTGGGGGGCGTCCTGGCCCTGAGTCCTGCTAATTTCCCTTTTACCTGCAGCACGGCTCTGTTCTCCGTCCAGGGGAGTCCCTTCGCCATGGGGAGCCCAGCCCGGAGCCACTACCACCCTTCACCTGCCTGCCTGCCCAGCCCACAGCACCAGTGCACGG